>BJFM01004343.1:4368-39061 GCA_016586285.1 Arothron firmamentum | reverse complement strand
GAGAGAGAGAGAGAGAGAGAGAGAGAGAGAGAGAGTTAAAACAGCTAAGGCAAGAGACTACATGCACAGTACAATTTTCATTTTATGATCTTGTGATTTTTTTTGGAAGATAGATTCCTTTCTTTATGTTATCAATAAGGTTTTCATTTGTACTACATGTATCTAATTCTTTCCTGGGGATATTTTATTGGATATTGGTACTTACAGGTGCTACGCTCTACATTATTCCAAGGTAGTTTTCCATATAGCACTGAGGAGATTTAAAGCTTGGGGACTACAGAGGTCACCTATCAAAAAATCATATGTGCATCTAATATAGCATCGATAATTTATCAGAAGTACATGTACCCACGGTTGTTGGACTAAGCACACACCCACACATACACGCACATGCTACCATGGCTGCTTGGGGATGAACTGGATCGTGTATCTTGACTTTCAGAAATTAGCACCTATTCCCTAAAAACGGAAGGGAAAATATTCTCTTTTCACCCCTGCCTTCCTAAATAAAAATAGAATTCAAGAAAAGAAAGAAAGAAATTAACACTTAAAGTAAAGATATAGTTTTTACATTGCAAAATGAGTTGCTTAAAGCTGTCATTTTGGATGTAAAGCAATGAAACAAAACAGGTAGAATGGAATGACTGTAAAATGAACATTTCAATCTTAAGCTAACGATTTCTCTTCCAAAAACACCACAGAAGAATAATAACATTAATGTAAAATTGCGAAACATGCTGGGTGGGAAACATCCTTCTGGGATTCTTAGTATATGATGGGTTTAGAACGCTGTAATCCATTCTCGGGTTGGAGAAGTTAAGTAGTTTGTTAACAGAAGAGGAGTGTTAATGGTCTCTTTTTAGCACTTTAAGACTGCTGTGACCACATCCTGGACCTTCATGCTGCTGAGTTACAAGGGGTCCACATACATGTCTGTGGTGGGCCTTTTAGCAATGAAAACAGGATTTAAGATTTTCTCTCGGCTCAAATTACAAGAAGTCAGCATTTTATGGAACAGCCGCTACGGAACCGTAAAGAGCATTCAAGGACACTCAGTTTCATGAGAATTTCAAAGCCCACAGAAGTCATTCAATTTGATCACTCTTCACGTAGTAAATGCTGCTTAACTGGTCATGATAAAAGGCATATTTTAGGAAAACATGTGGAATACCATTGTTGTAATATATCACGTGATTTCAGTTGTAGAATTTATCAGAAATTGTTCTATGATTTTTAAAGTTTATATTTATCTCAAAAGTCAACATAAAGCATCAATACACATAAAGCTAAATAAGTGTCATTTCTGTTGTTTACTCCACCAGCATGCAATGTATACATATTATATTTGAATGATGAGCATCAATTGGCCTATAAAACTGCCTAAGGATCCATAAATGTATATGATTCCAGAGGAACCACCAGACATTTTTGAGGGCACACTTGCAAGCCTTTTTTTTTTTTTTTTATCCTGAAAAGGTCAGAAATAAGATTTATTTAGATACAAATTCTCAATATATTGAATTTTTTTTTATTTTAAATATGATGCAGTAGGTCTTCAGGCAAAATCACATCCAAATTGTCATATTAGCATCATGAATATTTTTTTTAATTTATTTTAATATTTATTTTTATTTCGTCCTTTTAATTGTATTTCAAAAATATACACAGGGTTATGATTATTAATCAGCCTTATGGTCTCTTCCTCCACGGCCCACCAACCAACCAAGCTGGATTCCAGAATGCTTTCTCCTTATGGCTGCCCCCTGTCTACAAGAAACAACAGTACATGAACAGCTCCCTTTAGGTTATTCCTGTGCGTGCATATCGCCATGTCTCATTTCTTGGTGCGGTGAAGTGTCTCCTCCTCCTCCTCTCAGGCCTCCTATGCGCACTAGCGTGCAGCAAATACAGCAAGCAGGGGCACCCTTAGTCAAACATTTACTTAAGACAGATCTGGAAGCCCTATCAGCTACCCTCACCAGCACTGTTTACAACCTCTCTCTCAGGTCATGTTATCACATTCAGAGTGTATCACCTATATGTTTGACATTAAATGTTTACATGGGAAAGCTTTGGAAATTTTATAATCCAGACATTTTTGATTTCAAGGCTTCCCTGATTAGGCCTCTGTTAGCTGACTGACACCCTCCCCGCCCCACCCCCACAACAAACCACTCCCTTTGCAATGTAGTTAATAAAATATTGAGTTTTAGCATGTCAAGGATCTTATTACTTTGCCGGGAGAGTCCCAACAATACCACTTTCCTCCGTTTCACCTTGCAGCTTTTAAAAACCCCAACATTTAAAAAATTTAAAGCAAGTCATCTCGTGTTGCATAACAGTTGGGTGGGTATGTGGCTGCAACAGAAAATTCAGCGGCATTTACTACGAGGCAGGAATGTCAAGAACAAAGCGCTCTTATTAAAAAGAGAAAACAAGCAACGCTGCCTGCACGCAGGGGGTCATGTGTTGGTGTGATGTGTGGTATGTTTGCATTAGTCAGGCTGTGAATTGTACATACATAGTCCCTTGTTTTTGCATATTTGTATCTTAGTTTTCAGTCTTGTGTGTGGAGGCTTTGGCACCCAAGTGTATAATTTTCTCTCTGTAACTCTGACGCTGCAGGAACTGCAAAATTAACATTTTTCCCCCCTAAGTTAGATACAAAAAAAAATGCACTAGTGGATTAAAAAAATAGTAACTATAAATTCATATGTTTATTTGAAAATGTGCAGAAAAAAGCTAGAAATATATACATCTGTTGGCATCCAAGACTGTTTGCAACCCTGCAAGAGAATGAGTAAAAATACAAAATCCACAACCAAAGAGAGATGTCTAATGAATAAAATCAAATCTTTTCCAACACACAACATGCATACAACACCATTACTTAAAATCTCCTCTGTCAGCCGATTAAAAGGAAAACTGATCTATTTTAAAACACACATCCAGATGTATGGTGGGTGCCGAACAATTTATCCTGTGTGTGTGTGTGTGTGTGTGTGTGTGTGTGTGTGTGTGTGTCTACTCGTTACCTGGATAAGACCCGTTAGTGTTTGACTCCCTCCTTCCCTTTCAGTGGGGATTAAACCCCACTTCTGTGCGAGATTGTCTTGCGCGAAAGCGGCTCATGCCCGTAAACCTGTTATCTGTACTTGTAAGCAAGTTGACCTGTATAATGTTTTCTATATATTCTGACATACACTTTGGACCTATTTGCCTGTGCTGTAACTGATCTCTTGTGCATGACCAATGTCTGGAATTGACTCATCACTTTTTAAGGCTTCTGTCTCTGCTTGCATCTCACTTGGTGCTGTTCTGACAAGTCGGAGCAGTAAAGGTTGTAGTTTTGAATGCGTGATTCTGATTATTTCCTCCTTTCCACTGTTGCATTTTGGCGCATGGGCAGGTCATGCTCTTACTCTGAAATGATGCAGGACATGTCTTGTGTTGTGGGACTATGACTTATATATTTTACAATACTCGTATCGAGCATTTCCATCAAAAACCTGTAAACTGACGCAGCCTCAACAAGGTTTGTCCTGTGTCCAATCAAGTGTGCGTGATTTCACATTTTAACTGACATCAACAGTACAGCAAGGTTCACTTGCAAAGAACCTCAGTGACATAAGTACTGTTAATTTATTGCCCATACAGTATATAAAACACGAAAAGGATATTAGTCAAGTGGATATTCCTTCAGACATTATTCTCATCTCGCAGTCACATGCTCAGTGCTCGCTTTAACCACTCACCCTTTGCATGTGCTTCGGGATGCTGTGATCTGTGCAAAGTTTCTCCCCATCATCTAAACAGTAACGTTTCTGTTTATGCTGGGATGTAAATTGCACGACAACATGGGAACACGTCCGTGCAGGGGTACCCAGATGGTTGCTCTGAAGCTCCCTCTTGCTAATGAAGCAAAAAAACTCAACTTTTCAAGTTGAAGACAAACGTGAGAGATATTTTAACATGGCTGAAGATGATTACAATGACCAAAAAAAGTGTATGGGTTAAATACTGACCAATTTAAACCATGAAAATTAGACCGACTATTGTTTGGTTAGTTGAAGGAAGCTTAGTGTTTCCTTACGACATCAATACCATGTTTTAGACCTGGAAAAAACAGTGTGTTCTCTGTCCTTAAACAGACGCAAAGCAAATGAATCAATGACTTACAAGAAGTGAATGAAAAGGTGACAAAAATCTAAAGCAGACTACAAGAATTTATTTATTTATTTTACAATTTATTCAGGATGAAGAATTTCTCAGTGCTAAATCTAAGCTAGTCTTTGCTATCTTTGCATTTAGAAAAGCTGTCTTCTAGCTTCCCCTGCGCAGGGACCCTGATGAAAAAAAATGTCATTTTCAAGCTTGCGCCACAGACTAACACACTGACATCTTGGTTCCTGGCAAAGTGCTTCTGCATTCAGCATTGCATTACAGTGACACATGAAACACGAAGTGAACCCACTGATGATGGATGTGTTCGGAGGTTCCTTTGTGGTCGGCAATGGGGAAGAAATTTGATGTTTTGGTGTGGAGGAGAGGAGCAATTCGACATTTCAGCCATACAAGTCGAAGTCTTTTAGATGTCACAAATGTTTGTTGTGGGGAGGGGGTGTCACCGTAGAGTTTGGAAACGCAGGCTGATTCCTCTGAAGCTGCGATTCGGGCTTCCACTTTGCCACTTGTGATGAATCCTACTGGGGTAAAGGTCACAGAGGAGTGTAGGAGGAATAAGAGGGACGATTTAGGAGGAATGAAAACAGCAACCATAGAAGGGAGGCAGACCTATTGTGTACTTTGTCGCTGCTTTTATCATTGTGCAATTGTCTACAGAAAAATATTAATTTCCAGGACCAGACATGCAAATCGAGGTCGGATGGAGACTGAGTATCTGACCTCAACCAATTTTTTATGTCCTTCTCAAAGCCTCAATATGTAAATTGTTGTTTTCTTCAATGTGTAGACCGCACGGAGGGAGAGGTGAAGGGGGCAGCAAGAAATAAAGGAATAAAGGAAGGCAAAAAGAGGGGGAGTGAGTGTTGTAAAAACAGCATGACATTGATCGGGATTTATTTTCTCATCTGTCTTCAACATGAAGCCTCTTTCTCCTCTATGTCAACTCTCCTTACCCGGAAAGATTTTACTTTGTTAACATTTTTAAGATAAGTCTGAGACTGGGACAAAGACTTGCTGATTGTTATTGGGGTTTTTTTCCACATGATTTTTTTCTTTATAAGACGTGTTTTTAATTGATTGACACTCCGGGGAATATGGATGCTGTTCTTGAATCATTGAAGCGTTAGCTGAATCACTGAATCTTTAGTCCGAGTTAGTCTTAAGTTCCTGTGACAATAATTTGTTCACCAAACAACAGGTATAATCTTGTGATTTCAAGATTTGGAAATATTCAAGACATTTTTTGCATGAAAGAAATCCAGAGTTTCCGTAAGACAAGGGCAAAACAGTCAAATGCCATTTTCATTTGCAAATGGCAACTGTAATATTTAAAAATAACTGGACTGCATGACTAAATGTAGTTACAAAAAGTTTTGCAGTTTTTATCATAAGAGTGTCAGAGAGTAATTAATAACGCAAATATCATTTATATCACTAACAACTACATAATTATGCATTTCTGTTATGTTGCATTTAACAGGACAAAAGATCTAATCGCATGAAACCGAATAATCAGTATTTAGTTGTTTTAAATTGTAAATATAGTCAGAGGCTGCTGGGATTTTTGACACAGGCAGTGCATCAGGAAAGAACTGCATAACTGTTATGCAGGAGGTTTATTTCAGTCCAACTTGGAGTGGAAGAGGCTGGTAATTATCCTCTCTCTTGCCACTTTACACGAGGCACTTCAAATTGAACGGAGTGGGGGAAAAAAAACATATTTTCACCTAAATAAAATGGACAAAAACATTTTGATGCATTTTTATGCATTTTATTTAGAATGGAAACTAATGGAAAAAAGAAATGTCATGACATTTATTTGAATACAAAAATTACCATTTTTAGGTCCCCAAAGTGGGCTTGAGTCGTGATAACTTTTCTAATTCAGTGCTTGATAACATAACATAACATAATATTTTTCTTTACTCAGGAACATATTTAACATGTAAGAGCACCTTAACACAAGTAAATCAAGTATACTAAAAATTTATTCCACTACTCAGCAAATAATGAAACTCTACCGAACAGCAGCAAATGAAAAATGTCTCTGAGGCTGAGAAATTTGCATGTTTGGTTTTGTGTTTATGTTGATTTTAGCAGACTGCAGAGTCAGTGGGATCTCGGTGGTCAAAGGTTCTGGTGTTTTGCACGACCACTCTCTGGACTCGAAATTCTTTATATGGCTTGTAAGAATTCAAACAGAGCATAAGCCACGAGAAGTAGATCGCGAAAAGGGATGTCTGTTATGATTGTGCAACTCCAGGTCGGGGGGCTGCGTGCTCCGTCACAGGCCGTCTCCTTTACATGTCGGATGTATTATTCACATTCTTCAAAGAGGACCGACTTACTCGGTGCTTCTTTGATGCCCCCCCTCCTCCTGAAGGAACACATAAAAACCTACTAAAGGGTACTTGAGATTATGTTCTACTTTTGAGTTTGCTGTAATGACAAAAAGAATTTTGCAGTTTATAGAATAGAACAGAGGTGGGCAAACTAAGGCCCGGGGGCCACATGTGGCCCGAAGAACTACTTAATCCGCAGAGCATTCACAATAATTGCACCAAAAGACAAATTAAGAGGGTTGTCAAGCTTGATTGGTTAGAAAAAGGATCAGACCCTCCCACTTCACCTAGCATGTTAACATGTCCTCTCAAGAGGGTGGGGCCATACTTCATTTGGAGCTTCATCATCCATCTCTAGTTGGACCAGCTTACAGGATCTTCAAACCATTTTCTCTGTACATCAAGCCTAATTATTAGTTAACCTCCGATCCGCGGGGGTAGTTTCCCGCCCCACCTGGCTGGCGCGTTCATCAAGATCTAAAACCCAATGTGGCCCTTCAGGCAAAATAATTGTCCACCCTTGGAATAGAGTGCTCTTCAGAATAATAGTTTAATATTAAACACATGTGATCGTAATCAAAGAGGTTAGAAAAATGACATTGCTTATTTTATTGACTTACTTACCCAATGTTCCAGTTTGGCTATCAAATTTCTTCTTGTCTGACTGGAAAGAATGCAGCAATTTTTTTGTGGATATGAGTCAGATTTATTGACATTGGAACCTGATGATGACATTGTTAAAGAGTTTAAGGACAAAAAACAAAACAAAAAAAAAGGCACGTTATTACCCAAGATCACCACAAACTGTTTCATTCTGTCAAAAATATCTATAAGAACTCTCCAGCTCGCTTCTGACCAAAATGTAGGCACGGGAGCATCGATTTAGGTTCGCAAAATAGCCTCGATCTTGGTGTTTTTCAACTGCAGCTAAAAAAGGGGAGGGCCTCATCCATCCAAGTGAAGGTCCAGTCATGTGTGAGAGCCAGTGGGCTCGGGCTCAGTCTGTCCGCGACTATTTGCTTTTCCAGCTGTTTCCTACACTCACCCCAGTAAGCGGGAGGGAGAACGGCCTGAAGTCTCCGGTTTCTATGGAATACAGAGAGTGTTTGAGGGGACAAACACAACACAAGCACCTCCTGCCGTCTGTGCTCTTTGTGGCCCATAAGAATATGAAATTCCGTGCATAGAATCACGCACATATAGCCCTTCCTGCCATAGAATGATCTGGCTTTCGGACTCAAAACCACAAGGGCTGTCCTAGATTCCAGCACATGTACACACCGGGCAGACTGCAATGCTTTCCACATGTAAACACAAAACGATAAATAGACTGAATATGTACACAGACAAATATAGTTTCTTTTTGGACATATCAGCCTGCTGGAATACACTAATTACTGTAATTATTGTGTTAGATGTAAACATCAGGACTTATAAACAAGTCTTTACCACTGTATAACCGTAACAGTTTTGGTCATGGCTGTTTTTTTTCTTTTTATCTTTCTTGCTTTATTTTTTGCTCAGACACTTTATAAATAAAATGAAAATTGTAGGAATCAAATTATCCTCAAGGGTAATTTTGGACTTATTCTAAACTTTTGAATCAGAGAACACTTTTATTTACCTGTTCTGCTTTAAACCATTTATTTAAAATTCTGCCATTAATTTAGATTGTGAAGGTGATAAACTCTAAAACAAACTCTGTTGTCAGTACAACTAGACAAACAACAAATGCATATACTCCATAGGAAAATGTCAGTGACTCTCACACATGCTTTGCCACTTCTGCAGTTTTTTTGTTTTGACAAATTCAGTGGTTGTTCATGCAGCTGGGACACCTTTGTGCCAAACACCATGCTTACAAAAAAGGCACCAGGTGAGACCATCATTGCCTGCTGCTAGTCGACAATGATGCATCAGTGCTGTCCGGGCAAATGCAAATCAATAACATGCTTCAAAACAGTTGGAGAGTCAGAAACAACAAAAACAAGAAGAAAACCAATATATTTCTCTCCTTAAAGTGAAGTAGGAATCACCTGGTGTTTTAATTACTCAAATGTTGAAATTTGGTGAAGGCTTCGCACGCATACACTCACAACAACATCTTCAAATAAGAGGTGTTAATATAAAGACTTGAAATGTAAAAGTTTGTTTAAAAAAATTATTCTTCCAAGGGTTTACTGTATAATGAAATTTTTACATACAGGCCTTAATTGTTTTGTATTTTGGTAAATAAATGAATGAATAAATAAAACCTTGTTAGGCCTTGAAATTCTAAACATAACAGTGATTTCTAGACCATATTTACTGCTGTTCCCCCACAAAGAGTCTGGGGTTTCATCCATGCACAAAGGCCCAATTCCTCCTGCATGCTGACGGCTGTGTATATGGAGTGACAAGAGATGGTGAAAAGAAAAGACTGAGACTATCCCATCATTACAGGGTAAATGATAAAGTGGTGACTGACACACCTGATGAGAATCACCTGTGCCAATATCAATTTAGCACCTCAGGGCCTGATTTAAATCTCTTTCCAGGTAGACAAGTCAGCCCTGTACCTATATATACAGACTGAATAAAGATCACTTAGTTAAATGTCTTATTGACTTACTGTACCTTTACCTTCTCAGGTAACTCCAGTGTCCAACTCAGAAGAATTGGCAAGAAAGACAAGAGGACTGAAGCCTCCATACATTATGTATACCGATAGGTAAATCATAAATAATTAAACTGGAGGAATAACTAAACTACAAGTAACTATTAATCTACAATTAAATATAAGTAAAAACAATAAAGGCTGACGTGTAACGAAAGGCTGACATTTCTTAGAGGCTCTGTCGTTCGCATGCAGCTAGGCAATATGATAGCAGGATGTTCTTTTTTGAATTTATATCTATTTTAATTTAATTATGTGTTTTTCAAGAACTAATACTTTTGAAATTGCGGTCCGTTGCGTCACGACACACCCCTACAAGACAGCTGGATGTTCAGTTCGAGACTGATCCGGTTTTCAACCAATGAGAACACACATAATATGAGATTGGTGCGCCGTGATTGGATAGTTGGGGATTATATGTATGTATAGATATGCTTGCTGGTAAACCCTGGTGGGCGGGACTATGTAGAGGTGCAGTCCATCTAATACAGATCAAGAAACTGGACTAACAGCGAGTCTGAGGACGTTCTCTATTTTTATGGAGTAATGTAAGTGATTTTAAACGTTTGTACATCTTTAGCGGTGTCACGTGCAGTAAAAGGTATTGCAACAGTGCAGCACCGTTGTAGTTTCCCCCCTCTTTCTTGGTTCTGTTTCGCTGAGAACGCTTTCAGGCCGATTGGCACGCGCACGTTTCGGGCCAGTAAAGTGTGCCTCTGAACGTAGCGTTAGCTGTTGTTATCGCTGTCGAGCGGGTTGGGTTATTTTGACATGCCGCTGACATTGAGCCGAGGCGTTCTGTCACTGACCAACAGATTTTTTAGCGCCGTCCCGCAGTATATTACAAAAATGTCCCGGAGCGTGGTTAGAATTCGGCTTTTCTCTCTCTCTTTTTTTTAATAACCGCTACTGTTGCTGTTTTGTTAGCTTGTGTCAACCTTCTGTCCTCTCGTGCGGAGTAAAAGGAGCCTTTTTGCAAAACGCTGTGATAGTTTCTTATCCCTGTGCGTAATATGCGTATTTTTTTTTCAAACGCGTATTGGAGTTGTGGTTTGCGAATGCATCGTGCATTTGGACAACAAGCAGTTAAACAATTGTGTCTAAAACTTGAAAGTTTGGTTTTAAAGAAGTGCTGCATTGTGTGGAACTTGCGCCGAATCTCTGTGATTAGGAGTGATTAACAGATGGTGCAAAGACTTATTCGGAAAGATTCATCTCATATTTCGCACAGCTACCGTTTAGTTAGTTTTTGTCAGACGTGTTTCGGCAGAGCTGAACATTAATATGAGAAATAACGGGACGTCATACGTTTCAGGTCCCCCCACCTCCTCCGTCTCCTCCTCATTCTCCGCCCGCCTTGACCATTAGTTACTAAGGCCCTGCCTGTTCGCTCCTCATTTCTGTGTTGACAGTTTTGTTTTTATACCGAGCAAAATAAAAAGTTTTTCAACGTGGGGAAACAGATTAAAGCTGCAACGAGACACACTGGCTCGGAAAAAAAACAAAACAAAAAACAATAGCGACCTTTTCCCAACATTTGGGACACCCACCTCCCACCCTGCAACACAAAGTAACGGTCGATTACGTTATGCCACATCAGGTAAGAGAGCTATACACAATGACAGAAACACACCAGGTCAGTCACTTATGCACACACTAAGATGTCATTAACTGGTCGCTGCAGACCTTGAATAAATAATCAGCATTTTTACACATTTTCCCAGTGTGGTTAGTGTGATTCATAGTTCTGATCACAGGTAATCATTATTTGTAGTGCAGCCACAGTTGTTTTGTGCAATGTGGTATTGTTAGATGGGATGCTCCATTCCACATTCCACACGTGTGTGCCTGCTTTAAGTAGGGACAATGCGCAAATCCTTGCAGAATCCAAACAAAAAGCAGCTGAATTGGGTTAAAAAAAAGGGAACAGAACTCTCTAATGGATGATGTTTTGTTGACTCGATGCGCCAACTAAGACCGGTTTGTTATGTGGAAGGTGCTACATGGGTCCCATCCTCGTGGTTGTGACAGTTTGATGTGGAAAAGACTGCCCCCCAATGCAGCGTAGACAAAGGGCCAGATTAGCATGGAACAGGCTGGTGTAGAATAGATCTGACCAGCCTTCAGTTATGCACAGTGTTGTTGTGTGACTTTGTGACAATTCAACATGGACTGCGTTGCACACTGCATTGTACTATCGGTGGATTATCAGGCTAGAAATGTGGTTTCACGCTGGTGTTTTTAGTGTGAATGAGCGGCTTTGAATATTGAATATGAAACAACAGTCCACCTGTCCCAACTTAAATAACGACTCTTTACATCATTAAAAGAAAACTTGTGATTGGAGTTTAACACAAAGTGCATTTTTTAGATGATTTTGTTTATGTCTTCTTGTGATTTTCTTTTACATTTTATTATTTGATTCAAGTGTTAAGCGTTTGCTCCACAAACTAATCAACAGTAGTAGTCAGTAATTATTTCACCCCAAACCTGTTAACTTTCTTATAAAAGCATGAGGCCATGGAGTCATTACACGGCTTATCACAGTTTGATGAATCTGGACAAAAGGGTCAGTTTGAGAGGATTGACTACAAAGGGACAATTTTTAACAGTGTTGATTCCTTCAGCTCTTCACAGCCATGTGTTTCCTCTACACGAGATACGAGTGGACACTTTTCCATAATAAGATTCATTGCGGTGCACTTTGTACCCCACGTTTCGGCCTGCGCTGAGTTACAGACATGTTATAACAGTTTCATGTGGACCTCATTGTTTTGAAATTGGAAGCAAAGTCTAGGTAATAGACAAGGGCGCATCTGTCCAAAGAGTATTCTGTTGTGCAACAAAAGTGACTTGCTGAGTACAATCCAGCCATCTTAAATGTTCTGAGGAGCAGACATTTACTCTAAACAATAACATGTGTGGCCATCTGTGTAATGAGCCTCAGCCCTGGTAAAGGGGTTCATTCGGAGAGTGAAATGAGAAAACGGCTCTTTCTGCACGTATTGTGACTTACACCTGTAGTATAGTATATATCTAAGCAGTAGGTATCTTTGATCTTGAAATTAAAATCTATTCCTAAATCTTGGAATCAGACAGAAAGACAGATAAATGTTATCTGTCACATAACCTCCTTGGCAGAGATAATAAGTTAGTATTGGAATTAATATATTAAATTATGTACTCAGTAGGGCTGAAACGATTATTCAAATAATTTGAGCAGTTTAATTACTAAAAAGCTTTGCTAAAAATTATTTCTGTCGAAGCTTTGTTTAAATTCGGTCCACTATACTTCACACTGTGTTTGGCATGGATCGTCATTCCTGTTGTGCAACGCGCTTGCTGCTCGGCTGCTGATACGTCACAGAAGATCCATGTGAGGCGTGGATTGCAAAGAATTTACCACTAAAAAGAAAACGTAGTGCAATGTGTCTACTGTAAGATGCAGTTTGCATATCATAATAGCACCACGCCGCTGTGCAGCACCTCCAAAGGAAACGTCTGGTCTCTGCTAAAAGTCCGCAGAGCTAAGGCCTAACAGTAACTAGCAGCAATTAACAGAAATCAGTGTGATCCATGATTTAAGCATGTTCAACGGAACAAGAACATTACAGATGCTTTTCAATAAAGTTAGAGTGAGTGTCAAAAAAATTTGCAGTATAGTTCTTATCCGATTACTCAATTAATCACCAGAATAATTGATAGAATACTCAATTACTGAAATAATCAATTGCTGCAGCCCTGGTACTCAATATATTCCAAGATATGCATTTCTTCCTCTTACCCACTATAGCAGGCTGCAATACCCGTTTCTGACCTTGACTTGGGCTGAAGAGCTCTTATCAATAAATCATTTTTTTAACAAGCAAAGCAAGTCAGCTTTACTTTTTTTTTTTTATTTGAGCGAAGAAAAATGCATGCATTTGCTCGCAAAATAAATATTGATGCAAAAAGCATTTCTTCATGAACACATAAAAGTAGAAGCAACTATTTTCTTCTAATATTTAACGGTATGTTAGCCCTGGGATAGGCTCCAGCAGACCCCTGCGACCCAAGTGTGGATAAAGCAGGTACAGAAAATGAATGAATGAATGAATTTGGAGTATTTCCTAAAACAAATACAGTATTGTTCCTATATTAGTAAGATGGCCTAGGAGTATTATCTACCAACAAACCGCACTTACCTTATAAATTATTTACAGTGAGGTCTGAAAGTTTCAGACCCCCCCCCGCCACCTTTTCCACGTTTTGTTATATTGCCATGTGCTAAAATGATATTTTTTTGTCTTTATTCTCTCTGCACACAATACCTCAAAGTGTCTGTTCTTGGGTATGATGCCACAAGCTTTACACACCTGGATTTTGGGATATTGCGCCACTCTCTCTGCACAGCCAGATCAGTTGATAAGGTTGGATGGGATCGTCAGTGCACACCCATTTTATGGACTTTCCAGACATATTCGACTGGCTTCCAGGACCTTTGACTGGACCTCCTTCAGTGACACAGACAGAGGTCTTTAATACTCTGGATCAGGTTTTAATGAATCACATCTCTTCATGTTGCTCCGTGAAGGGTTCCCTCACCAATGAGCAGTCTCTTGTCACAGAAGGTACAGAAACACCTCAAAGATGATCACAAGAATTTGAAAGGCCCCAGAAGTAAAGTTCAAGGGTCACCACAAAGGATCTGAATATTCGTATCAGAGCAGTACTTTGGTATTTATTTATCAGAAATTTGCAAGAAATTTATGGGATATGGAGTGATATTCCTTCATGCATTTCCCTGTATCTTAATTATTTTTTAAATTGGATGAATGTTTCGTTATATCAGGATAATTATCTTTCACTTTGCCGGTCAGTGGTTTAATGTTTTATCTCAGCAGTGGAAAGTACAATACTAATTTTAGCAGTGATGTGCATGTCAGGTTGTTGGCAGTCTTCAGAATGCAAACTCTAATGAATTTATCGGTCTATGAAAATGCATTGGTTGGCTGTCTTTGGTCTTTTAAACCGTAGTGTTTGTGCAGATTAGTTAAATCCTGATTTCCAATGTGGCTCATTCATACTTGTTTTGCAGAGCTTTAACCATGCAAATAGCCATAAAAAACTTGGCATTTTAAAGAAATGTAAAACTTTTCACGAGCTGCGTTGGATGTCAAATCCCCGCTGTGAAGAGTAAAATCCGGATGAGTCTTTTTTTTTTTGTCTGCTGCGTGACAGTCACATGTAAAACATTACTCCTTTTTTATTTCCTAAATGATCCACTTCGTCCCAGAGCCACTGTCTCTCAACTCCTCCAGTCTTTATTATTGTGAACAGGGGCTAATGGATTCCTTATGAGAGGTAATTCTGCAGCTTGTGTTGTGGTGCTGTGATTATGTCTTCTTAGAACCCCTTAAGGCTCTTGCCAAGATAAACGTCACCAGTGGCTCACCTCATAGCTTTCAGGTCACAGGGTGGTGTGCTGTGTAGGGCTTATATGAAATGCTCTAAAACAGTCAGTAAGCGCATAAGAAGTAGAGACATTGTTTGTGGAGAATGACCCCTCCAGTGTTGGTGATTCCTGACTGCTTTTTTCCATGCAATAAAGCACATGTCTAGCTCTAGTAAGTTATTAGTAATTGCAGTTTTTCCACTCTTCTCTGAAACTTAAACAGGCCTAGTGGTTTTTTTTTTTTTTTGTCAATGATCACCTACAATATGTAGGTGAGATGAGATGAACGAAAGATGTGCATCTCTTATCTACGTGTCAATGATCACCTACGACATGTAGGTGATCATTGATATAGATAAGATATACAGATATATATAGATAAGAGCTGTACACCTTTCATTTATTAGTGTTGCTTAACAATCTTTTGTGTGATTGTGGATGTGTTTTATGTTACATTTCTGCTGAAAAACCTGATAAAATAATTGATTTGCAAATTTGTATAAGTTAAAATACATTATGTACATGGGAGATTGTATTTGTTCATTTATGACAATACTCTAACAGAAACAGGGTCTAAAATCTTGATTGTCTTTATTAACTATGTCATCAGATTTCTGTATATTTCACGCCATTTTTTTTGAGTAACTAGTAGAAATAAATAGACAATTTCTTCTTCTGTTTCATCTTCACCCTCCCTTCACACCCCCCCTTGTTTCGCTATTTTTTTCTCTCCTAATTCTGCTTTTGCAAAAGGACAAGCCCCTTAAGTTGGATTGGTTGTAACCTAACATGCCCCCCACTGGAGGCTCCACCCAGCTTTTTTTTTTCTCCCTGTTTGTGGGACAGTCATTCAGAAGTATTGGAGATGACTACACGCTCTTTTGCAAACACGCACACATGCACACACTCGTATGCAGCATCTATTTAAATGTGTGTATACAGCAAGATTTATGATGTTACTTTTTATTAATCTGTTCGGCAGTTATTTATGGTTTAACAATTTTTTTGAGAACCTCAGGTGGAATTTTTTGTAAAAATTCACAGATCAAACAGGACATCTATAGAATAAGAATCTTTACTTAATTATAAATGATGCACAGAACTTAACAGAAAGCAAAAAAGACAACCAAAAGGGTTTACATCTTACAAATCTGAAACTATCCACTCTGCTCAGTAGGTTGAAGGCCGTGTCTTCCCATTTTTCTTTTAAATAAATTTCTTCTAAATGAACACCTTGTAGTACTTTAGTTTTAATTTACCTTTCCTAATTGTGCGCTGTGGAATTCATCATCCCAACAATCTCTGCCCCATTTCCCTCTGTTGTCCCTTTCCTTTTCCTTTTCTTGGCACAAGCATATTTAACTTGTTTTTCTCTTCCTCTCTTACCAACTCCTCTCTGTCATTACTGTAAGCTTGTTAAAGCTTTTATTTGTATCTTTCATATTGCCCCTGCTGCGTGCTGTAATATGTTGAGCCTTTTGGGTGCTGTTTACTTTTGGCAGGAGCTGTAGTCTCCTGAGGCACAAAATCTGTTTTAATGCAAGGCTGATTGTTGCATGTAGTCTTCTACAGCCCCCCAACAGAACATTCATGTCCTTCTGAATGAATCATTCATCTAATTTAGGAAAATGTCAGAACATAATGGCCATGAAACCATTAAATGCAATTTGTGCGTTTCAGGAGCGGAATAAAGCTTTTAATTTGACGAAGGCCAAAAATCTGTTATACAAAAAATAAAAAAAATGTTTCATCTAGACTGGTTCTGCATCTGGTTCATTTTTGGAGTTTGTCACTTGTCATACAAGTGCAATACTTGCACACACGTACACGTGATGTAATGGCACCTAAGCTCATGTGAACCAAAGTTCAAACTGACCGTCGCTACAACTGTCGATGCAATGCGTTTTAAATGCAAATGACTGTGATGATGCGTTGTAACTCCCACCACACTGAAAATACAATTTTTTTTAACACACTTTAAAAAAAAATGTGTGTAAGTGACTAATATTCAACAAAATAACTCATGTAGAATTACTAGCTAAACTTAACACAATGTTAGAAAAACCTTAATCATGTTTGATTAAGGTTTGTCTAGTTATAGTATAATAACTAATCATTTTCTTTTGAAAATGATAAGAGTCTTTTGTCCCGAAAAGAACTATAACATAAGGTGAACGGCAGAGGTTCACTTAGTGCTCTGACTAATTGCAAGCAACATCATTCGTTTTAGATCTTTCTAAAATTAGACGTGGGAACACTTGCTTTGACTGCACCGTTTATGTTGTATTGGTTGTTTTTTTTTTTTTAAGGCTCTTGTGAATAATTTCTTTGAGTTATGGAATCTTATTTGTAAAACTCATCAAATGTCAGTTTATATGTGCTATGATATCACATACTTGCACTACCTATTTGTTTGTGTCCATGTCAAGATCTGGTGTGTCACAGGGCATGTATGCTGAAAGCTGACACAGCTGTTTTACAGCAACCACACTATTCCTCCACATTCAGCGTATGGCTTGGTTCCACTCTAATCATGACTTTTTTTCTGCTGTATCTTTTTTTAGGAATTTTTTTCTTTGAATGGGATCATTTCCCATTATTGAGTATATTATTTCCCCTCTCCTTAGAATAGATTATTGACTACCACAATATTGCTTCAACAGCCTTCCAATTTATTTTCAGTTTTATAAGGTGTATTTGACATAATTAAGGTTATGTCATGTGACATCAGAGTCTTCACTTTCTGATGATACATCAAAGACAGGAGCCTCGAACACAGACACATTGGTGAACAGAACAAAGAACCTTAGAAGGAAGTCAGATGATACTTGGGGAGAGTGAGATGGGCCCCATCATCAGTTGGCTTTGAGCCAGTGGCAACAGCAGGGTTAGGTATTTTAATTCACCTTGGCCAGGAAAGGAGATTGTTTGCACCACACAAAGTGGAAAAAAATTGTGAAACTGCAGATGCCTTCAGATATACCTAATTAGTCAGTGAGCCTATGGTGATACTTTGTGTTTTGTTGGCGTGTGTGTGTGTGTGTGTCTTCTCATTGTCTTGTGAGACCTTATGTCTCATTAGAAATTATAGTTGTTGTGATTACAGGCACAACTAGTTGCGATTTAACACAGATGTCCATTAATTTTGTTTTCTTTTCAATTTTTTCTGAAGAAATTAAATGAAAGCATGATTCATGCATGCAAACAGCCCTTTGCACCCAAATCCATATTTTGCTCTTTTTTTTAAGATCCTCTAATCCCACTTGTTTACCATTTGCAGCAATGTTCAGATGGTTGATACTTGAACTATTAATCTTTTCGAGACGGCTGTTTTTCCTCTGACTGTATGATCTTCAAGCGTAAAATGACTGATTTGAGCAGTTACCTTCTGTAGTATCAAAGTAAATGATTACATTATTAAATCATTTACATGTGTAATACTATTTGGTGAAATAAAGATTACAAGGTGTATTCACTCCAGCTGATTTGAGGGCACAGGTCCAGGTTTTCTTTTGTTTTTTTCCCAGTTATTGATCACGTTCAACAATATCCAAGGTTACTGACAAGGACAGTCTGGGGGATACAATACCAGTGGAGACATGACTCATGCTGCTGACAGCTTGTTTCTACTAGGAGGGGGCATCAGAACATACAGTGACAAATACATATGAACAGATGTTTTTGTTAAGATAAACACAAGCACGCACGTACGCACACACGGGACAGCTTTGATTCTACCAGGGATATAAATGTGTTCTGTGCTTCTATTTGCTTTGTAGTTCTTTAATTTAGGACAGAATATGGTCAGACACACCAGTGGGTTCCACAGTTCCAGGACTTTTCATGCCAGCACACTCTTCAGTGCGTCCCAGTGTAACAGGAAAATTAAGCGCGAAGTTACGTCCTTTCTGTGCTTGTTTATTTTCAGTTCATTGTCTACTTTAAAAGAACATGAAGCCCGATTCCTTAAGCTGTCTTCAGCTCCCAGTTCTTGGGACATAGATGTGTACGTGTTGTGCACAAGATCAGTGAACATATTTTCAATGACTAGCACAGAGTGTGCCTGCTCTAGTAACTATGCAGAGGAAGACAGCGAGTGAGAGATGGAGTAATGGTATGAGAGATGAGTCATTTTCTCTGACCAGCATTGTTGTTTTTCCACCAAACCCTGTTATTTTCACCCAGAAATGGATGCCAGGTACCGTATAAAACACAAGTTGTTTTTCTTCTCTGTTTACATTTTGTGTAATTTTACAAGACACAAACTTTGGTTAAGTTTTAAATATTTTTTTTTAGGTTGTTCATAGATAATTTTGCCTTATGTGTCATCAAGTGTCACCAGTGGTTGGCTTCTTGTAAATCTTCTATTTTAATACGCCTGAAAAATGCCCCAGATGTTTTTTTTTTTTTTAAGGACACATGAGATGAGCCATTGTGTTCTTGGTCAGCCGTGGTTTTCACTGTTTTCACTTTCAGTCTTGTTTCTTAGTGTCGCTGGCTTAAAAAGGAAAAAAAAAAAAAAAAAGGCCTTTAGTTTTGATGTGACCTACCAGGTAAGACGGCTGCTTCTTAGAGGGTTTATGAGTGTTCCTTTTTTTTCCTCCTTGTGATAATGGCTCCCGTGGTTTACTGGAATCTTCAATTCCTAGAAATGGTTTTGTAACCTTTTTCCAGACTCATTGATGCTGGTGGCTGAGCGTAGTTTGAGCAGCAGGATGTGTTGCTTTTTGAAATCTAGACCTGTACTATACTGTGTCAGACAGGTTTTATTCAAGTGATTTGTTCATTCAACAGGTCTGGCAGTAATCAAGTCTCTAGTGAAATTAACCACATCTTTCCAAAAATGTAGTTAATCACAGTTAATTCCTTAGTTAACAAGGGGAGGAATTTCTGTTTCACCCAAGTCCAGTCATGCTAGCTCTGTGCCCTGAAGAAATTAAATCCCAGTTTAAAGGCTGCATTTTGTTATTTACATTACAGGATGGTAAATTTGTTTGGTTTTTTTGTTATTTTTACACACCTTGCTCTGTGTTGAAAAAGTGAAGGTGTGTGTAGTTTTAACTGTCATGTTAAAAAGAAATAAATTTGAGAGGATATCAGAATTATAAAGTAATTACAATGTGTACTGCAGTGACTGACTTTGAGGCTCGTCTGTTCTTAAGATTATCAAACCACTAAATCTCAAAGTTATCTGCATTAAAATTATTATTTTTTACTATAAGAGCTTTATCAGTCTGACCAAAAAGCTACCACATTCTTTTATTGAATTAATTTTATCCACTGAGTGATATTGTATGTCAAATTACTCACATGCTGTTTAAGCATTTATTTTATAGCATGCTTTCATAAAACTTTAATAATTTTTAAAAATCTACAAATCTATAAGCTTCTTAAAAAAAACTGTGCAAAAAAAAAGGGAAATACAAATTAGACAGATTGTGACTCATGCTGCATGTTAAAATTTGGGTGTCTAAATTTATCCAAGTAGACGGAAGAGCAGCTGGATTTTGCACACTGCATCTGTTATCTTGAAAAAGTCAGGCTCTTATCCTTCAGTAAGAGGCCCTTCTACTTTGGTGAGTGCCAAGATTTCCTCCTTCAGAGCTACTCTCCTTTTAACAGTTTGCCAACTCACGTGTTTTCGAACCTGTTTGCATGTGTAATTTCAAGTGCTTGCCCTTTATTTCGTTATATGGGAACAACTGCCTGCCTCCCTGCTATCACAGTCACTTGATTGTAACTAGGCTCTACATAAACACTGGATAACTTTTCAATATGTCCCTTCTCAGCTGTACACTTGCTTCATTGTTTAACGGAGTTTGTTTCCTAGTTATAAAAATTGCTGTCAAACTAATTTTAAAAAAGGTTTACATGTGAACTGTGTGTGTGTGTGTGTGTGTGTGTGTGTGTGTGTGTGTGTGTGTGATGTGTGTGCGTGTGTGTGTGCGCGCGCGCGCGTTGATTTACCCCTGCGTACTTGGCAGCCTTAACAAGCCGGATAAATAGAATATGGCAGTACAAGATAAGCTGGTGCTTTGTGTAATATTACAGCTAGTAAACCTGTTTAAAGGTAATAGCAAATACTCACTTAACCTAAGTCCAAGAAAGAAATGCGAGTGGCTTCTAACTAGATCTGACTTAACACATTTAATGCCATTTTGTGCCTTCAACCCGGTGCCTGCACGTCATAACACAATGCAACAATACACAAATCATCCTTTTGCTTTGAAACAGGATAATGGAAGCTATGAAGTGGAGTTGCATACCAGGGGGGCTTATCGTCTATATTTTCCTCTTAGTGGCCTCAAACGAATGACCGCACAAAGTTCACAGTGCAGTATGCTTTCATGGTTGTATTTTACTAGGGAATGCAGGCACAGGTAGAAAGCAAAATAAGATCGACTGATCTTCTGATTTGAGCAGGACCCAAAAGTAGATGGGAGACAGTTCAGCAGATTGAGAAAAGGTGTTTAATTTGCTCCACGCAAAAAAAACAAAATAAACAAAAAACAACACAAAGTAACTTAAAACGCTCTACCGGAGAATAAAAATGAGATAACAAAACACACAGGAATCCTCAGGCGCACTCAGTCCAAAAGGTACAACGAGCCACTCGCAGGGGAATTGTGGTGACCTCGGGACAAAAAGGTATAAAATCAAACTTAATCAGCAGAATATGAAGATAAGCAAACGAAACAGCATTTACCACCACTTTCGAGAACGATCTGGTGATAGCTCCTTAAGTACCGCAGGTGCTGATGCGCCGCAAGTGTGTTCAACCGGCTGCACCTGTTGGTCGACTATACCCCCTGGAGCAGAAAGAGAAAAACAACCTGGTCAGAATAACAGAAACAAAAACCAAAGTTCCTAACAGTTGCAGTATTAATTCCAACATCAGAATTGAACAATGATGCTGGTAACGCGCTACTAAGTAACGCTCTATTCCAAGTATCACCAAATGCTGGAGCACGGTCCGGATCCGGACCGAGTGATAGTTCTGACCGGTGACCAAGCTTATAAATCTATGTAAATAAATTTTCATGGAGCATTTCCCCGGTGTTTGCAGCTATAGACAACAGGCGCTGCTACTCCAGGTAATACGGTAATAGCTCCACTCAGTCGAGCCAATCAAATCATTTTTGCCTGCACAACCGGCGCACCAAACCGCTGTTTTAAAGATGAGTAGACGTAGTAATTTATGTTCATTCTTCTGTGAGGCCGTTCAAAACCAGTGTGCCTCATATGCTCCAAAAACGTGGCATTAATTAAAAGCGGCGACGTAACGCGCCACTACGAAACAAAGCACAGCTCTTTTGAGCAAAGTTATCCCCTAAAAGTTACCGAGCTGCAAGCCCAGTATGAGAGATCTACCCGACTCATCACGCATACATTTACAGCCCAGCAACGTGCAAAGGAATGTTCCCTAAAGGTATCGTGGGTTTTGGGGAAAAAAAAAAAAAAAAAACCTTTAAGTGATGGGACGGTTAGTTGAGTAATGAGGCTAAGTGTGTATTTTACATGTGTTGACCTTCGGTTGGGCACTGCTGCTTCTAAAGAAGCAGAAGCATACTTTATTAATACCACAGGGGAAAATTACACTTTTTTACACTCTGAATGCACAATAAAGAAGAAGTGTCACAGGCGCTGTGTGGGTCTGGCACTTTGCTCAAGGGTACTTCGGCAGCGCTCTGAGAATGTCTCCAGGCACCAGATAATTTTCCAGTTTCTGGTCCAGGGTTTGAACCAGTAAACCGCCCACTCCCAGTCTAGTCTGAACTACAAGGCTGCTTGCCTTGACTCTTACCTGATTCTACGGACCTTAATGAGAGCACGAACCAGATCCTTTTTAGCTTTGAATTTAAAAAAAGAAAAATCTAAATGTTGGCCAATTTTAGGGAATGCTTATTTTTATGTAACTGAATTTAATGACATAAGGTGTATATCATTTGCTGATAAACTGGTCAGCAAGGTGGTGCAGATGTTAGATATTCAGTTTATGGCAAGAAGGCTGTGTTCACTTTTCCTTCGCTTTCCCTCATTTATGAACTTTCCAGTACATCGAGTTACAGGCCCATGCAAGAAGAGCTCATTCTGAAAGAAATAGTTCAAGTAAATGTTATTTATAAATTGAGGAAAAAATGTAATCACCAAACAGTCGAATTAAGTCGTATCTTGAGAACTACTCCATCTCCAGTTTGGATCCAGCTCGTTGCTCTTGAAATCTTCCAAATAAAACAAGCTGAACTGGCTTTGAGTTAACAATGTGGTTCTTCCATCATTCCTTACATTCTGCCTTCGTTTTTTTCATTCCTTTCTTTACAAGCTCCTCTCTGTCTGTCCCTCTCTTTGTCTCGCTCCTCCCTTTCCATCTCCCCGATAGCCTGCCAACAGTCCAATGGACTGTTCGTTCTCATCGTCTGTCTAGAAAACAAGGTCTAAAGTTCAAAGCTGCTGGTGTGGATTTGGCTGGAGGAAAAGGAACACAGAGAAAGACATGGCCTTTATGTAAACCGATTCAAATATTGTCCAAAATAAATGGAATTTTAATCTAATTAGACACCACAATTAATTGGATTAACTAAATAAGGACAAATTTCAAGGACATTAGCATGAGTATTGTCAGACACAGCCATGATATCTACAGAGGTGTTCTGACATTGTTGGAACCTTATGGAAAATGATCTCCTTATACCCTGTCTCTGTTAATTCTAACAGATAAAGCTTATATCATCTCTAAACTTGAAACCTGAAAACAGAATTATTTGTAAATGGAAATGGGAAAAGAAATTATAATATGTAGTCATGTGACCTTTAGGCAAGAAAAGCTGAGGTATTAAAGACATGCATGTTTCTAGTTCTAGGTAACGTAATTGTTAAAGTTTCTACAATATCTTTTTTAGGGTAAAAATATAAGGTGGTTTTACATTATAGTTGCATTGATACTTGAGATCTTTTGCCCCCCCCCCCCCAAGGATTTTGGCGGTTTTGTAAATTGAACCCATGTTATGCTCCTGGTAAACAATAGATGCATACATTTCTCCTTTTTAGTAATTCTTTTATCACTCAAGCTTATTTTCTTTAACTTTTTTTTCTACTGGAGTTGGCAGTTTTTGGCATTTGTGATTTTTTTTTACTTTATTATGATTTCTGTTGTGTGTTAGCACTTTGTCAGAAGGTGTGTATGCTGAAAAAGTTAGTCTGCCATTACTTGTTTTGAGCGTTTTCATTCATAAAAAGTTAAGGGAACACGAGTTACAGTTGTATGTGTGTGTATTTATATATATATATATATATATATATGTGTGTGTGTGTCAGAATTTGTGGCAAAGATCCAGGTGTGACACAGTCTGAGTAAAACCTCTTTATTAACATCACAGAATAAAGCAGGGCAAGACAGTCTCGTCGGGGGCGGAAGCAAGTCAGTTTACAAGGAACTGTGCACAGTGGAGTAGTTGAGAGCAGGCAAGGTCAATTATGGGCAGGCAGGGTGCAATAGTCCAAAACAGGAACGAAAAACAAGCAGGTAATCCAAGCGTTAGGCTTACAGGCAGGTCAGAAACAGGCAGGGTCGATCACAGGCAGGCAGGAAAGCAACGCCGGAAAGTCTCGCATGTCGCAAAGCACAATCTGGCCCTGAATCAGTCAAAGTCTGGAGTTTATATGCCCGTGCAGATTGGCAAACAAGCTGCATGTGCGGCGGATTAGGAGGCGTGGTGCTGGTGGAGCGGTGAGGAGCGGAAAAGCATCAGTGGCAGACCGGCAGCTGTTACAATATATGCACATACAGTATACTAGTTCGGGATATGTTAATATCACAATTAGTGATTTTTTATCAATTACTATCATTTGATACAGTTGTATTTATACCTCCGCTAAGGAGGTTATGTGACAGCTGCCGTTGTCTGACTTTTCCCATATTAACTCGAAAAGTTAGAAACGGATTTTAATGAAATTTTCGGGAAATGTTGATAATGGGCCAACAAATGATTACATTTTAATGATGGTCCAGATTCTGGGGGACTTTAACCTGTGATATTTAAAAAATCATAGGCCAAGATTAAAGGCCAAGGGGCTTTGATGATGAGGCAATCTACTATGTTATACAACTTTGTATTACTACTGCAGATACTATATGTTACAGGTGTAAGTCACAGTATGTGGGGAAATTAGCTGCTTGGCAGAGGTCTGAGCTCTGCAAATGCTCTTCTCGTTTGATACTGGACCTTTTATGATCAGTGTCGCTGAATTGTAATTCTGGGCTCTGCTGTGTTTTAGATCCGACAATGAGCAGATGTGATAGGGTTCTAAGGCTCACATGTTACATTATTGACTTCTCATAGCATTGCTCAAATACCCCTCCTGGGCACACATTCATTCCTGGGTGTTTTTTTTTTTTTTTAATCATGTCAGAACATGTTGCAGCTGGAACCAATGTTTTGGTGTCGAGGCTCCTCAGATTTGCTCATTGATGTACAATAAAACAAATCTACTGCCATTGTTATTTCTTACTTGGATAGAAAGTCTCCGTTTGGAGAGTGGACAATTATCTTACTGAGGTGGAAAGGAAAACATGTGTGCAGACAATGTGGGAATAATAATTCACCGCTAAAAGATGGGAAAACATGATGATGTGTATCTCAGACATGGTGAATGTGTTTAGGAGATGAGGAAAGATGTCTTGTGTCTCAAAACTTATATACAGTAGACAGTATATACAGTATGTGTGTGTGTGTGTGTGTGTGTGTGTGTGTGTGTGTGTGTGTGTGTGTGTGTGTGTGTGTGTGTGTGTGTGTTTCCAGCAAAGTAATTTCCAGCAATTTTTTTTAACAATAAGATTGGGAAGAAATTGCTTGGCTTTCTTGGGGATTTCCACATAGTTTGCACAGCGTTGATTTTGTCTGGTGGCTTTTAAATTCATTTGTCAGATTATAAAACAACCCACAGGTTATACAAAACGTAGTCAGTACTGTAGTAACAAAACGCTCAGTCACGGTGACAATTTTCAGTGGTACATGAATTTGTAGTTTATAGCATAGTTTGAGGGAGTGTATTGCTTTATTTAGTTTAAGAGATTGCTTTCTTTCCTCTTTCACAGCTAGGTGATTCTGTTACTTTAGCAGTTCCTAGGCTGTAAAAGTCTTGCAAACTGTGACATCAGATTTATGATAGGCGAGAAGCATGAATACAAACTGAGTTCAGCACTTTGACTGGACTCCAAGGGTCACAAAATGGGGGAGTAAGGAAAAACAGACAGAAAATAACAAGAAAGATATGTTTTAGCTCAGGCTCAGTAGCAGGGGTCCAGATGTCCCACTTTGTGTGTCCCACTTTCTGCGCAGCATAATTTATTTGTGGTGAATATATGTCGTATTTACCCTGTTGCATGAAATTAATAAAAAGTACAACCCAAAACAGGAAACATTTTAGCCAGATACCTTCATTTAAGGCTGTATCAGTCATATGCAAAAAAAAAAAAAAAGTTCACTTACAAACTTTGGTAGTTTGTCTCACTGGAGAAAAATAGAAAAACTGTCTACTCCTGTTGATGTAGGCTCCAATAAAACATTCACAAACTTTTATGAACCTGCCCGCTCCTCAAAATACATCAAACAGTTCCAACCAATCAGAGGGCAGGATTGGGGTTCTGTACTGGTGAAAGGGCGGGGCCAGACAGCTTTGTGATGTTTATTGTAACAGCGACATCATATTGCTAATTTAACCTTTAATATTGAAACTGTAGCCTTTGTTATGATCAAAACAATATGCTCAATACAATTTTAAGAAAATAACTGAAAATAGAGCACCCATTTCATCTTGGGCATCACATTTTCAATATCAATGATTGACGATGTTAATTAAAATACACATCTCTTTATAGTACATTTATTCTTTTTTCCTCCCAGTATTTAATATGTGGAAACAAATGCTCTGCTACTCTGCCCTTTATTGGCAATTATAGGCTTTTCCTATAATGGCTGTTGATGTTGTACATGCGTATAATGGGATGTATTTACTCAATTAAATACCACTTGTGACGCCAGACATAAAAATCAGTGATTAAATAAGAAATGTCAATTATTGGTCAGTAAATGTTTCACCTTGTTCTGGTGCAGCCTTTATTGTCCACTTACTAGAGACTAAGTGTTTGCATGATATGAGGGGTTTTCTAAATTTTAATCACACTACAGAGAAAAATGGAATCAAACAAGCATAACTGCACACTCTGATCCTCACTAAATGTGTCATGGTTAGATACAATGTTACATAAAGTTTATGTATATATGTCTTATTTCAAATTAAATAAGACAAAAACGTTTAACATAAGTCATACAAATACTTTTTCGAAAAGAAGTAAGACTATAACATAAACTCCCACCCCTTCCCCTTAAATAATAAATAAAAAACTTTCCGGTCGGTCGGTCGGTCGGTCTGTCGGTCTGTCTGTCTGTCTGTCTGTCTGTCTGTCTGTCTGTCTGTCTGTCTGTCTGTCTGTCTATCTATCTATCTATCTATCTATCTATGTAAACATACCTGTTCACATGCAGTATGTACAAACGCACATATGAAAAGAAGCAGTATAAAGTAACGAGTATAAACAACAGTCTCATAACACTTAGTTGTATCTTACTCCTCTGGCATCCCTGTTCCCTTTGAAATAACTGTCATTGTACCTTATTTTAGACTGTTTAATGCTTGGAGATTGCTTTATCTTGACATTCCACAATGTCTGTAAATTTTATTAATTTTTGACTACTAATTTTTGAAATAATGAGTTTGTGTGTTCCGGATAGCGAACCTTGTAGATGATCTGTATTGCTCTTTTGTGAATTGTAGTTATCGGGCATAGTGATGTTTTGTAGTTTTAGTTGTTTTAGTTCGCCCCTAATTATGGTGACACAATCAAACAGTAAAGAGTGTGGAAGGATTTCTGACCCCAAACCCTCATTGCATTGTTTATTATTGCAATCCTTCTTGCCACATCAGAATTATATTATCAATATGCTATTAACTGATTCATTATATTATAATAAGCAAACACCATTTGTTTGAATACAATATGTATAAATTGACTTAAAGAGCATCATAATGATGAAAGTGAAGTAACTGAAATTTATAAAGTAATTTAGAAATAGCAGTGCTGCCAGCGCTACTGATTAAAATGTATACTGGCATGTTGTTTGCCTTCTCTGTCTTTTTGCATTATTTATCTGCTGCATTATAAAAAAGCCGATTTCATGACTGATGGTTTGTGCATTGTTTTTGTGTGCCTGCCCATCCTGTCAACACGGTCCCAACACATCACGTTACAGATATGTTTATAGATAAGAAATCCTCATCTGCTTTCATGTTAAACGTGTTCTATATACACAATGTGTTAATATTCGGTTTTGGTATTCTGCACGGCTAAATGCTCCAGACAAATCCATCTGTGTTTGTCTCTTCCTATAAACGGGGGTAGCATTAACTAGCCAAAATGTAACGAGAGCTAAAGCAGTTTGGCTATGTTTGTCTCCATCTTTTTGCTTCTCTCACTGTTCCCCCACCTCCCCTGTTGAATTATTTCTGTCCTACCCTCCCTCGCTCCCTCGTGCCAATTCCCGCTATCACGTATCCTCATTTGACATTATTGAGGCCTACTTCTATGCTCAAACCCCCACAGGCTATATTCTGTATCCATGTGACTATGTTTGCCCTGGGTGCATTTATTGCTTATAGCCCCGCCTCTTTGTCCTCATTTTCTTGACTTCTCCTCGATTGACCCCTCTGTATGTAGGATGGGGTTTATCCACAAGCACAGATGTCTGTAGTTTAACAGAACACCATAGGCCAACCCACCAACTATGTCTGTGGTATTAGACATTTCTATCTTTTATAGAAGAAAAATCCAGATTTGGATTTTTTTTTTGTTATGCAAAATAAATATAATATCAAAAATAAGCCATGTATCCCTCTAAACACCACTGTTTTTGTTTTTTGTACATATCTTTAATTAATGGTAACACTTTACTTCCATTATTAAATAGTTTCTGAGCACAAATCATTTAAGGAACTGTTTATTTTCATCCACTGATGTTTAAATGTGAATATTATGTGCACTTGGATAGTATGTGGCCTTATTTTTTAGAACAGTTTGTTATAGAAGGAACTAAAATATTGACATAAGTATTTAACTAAAATATTGACAGAAGTGTTTAACTAAAATATTGACATAAGTATTTAGAGCCTTTGCTTTGACACTTGAACTTTTGGTCCAGTGGACTTTCATCTTTGAGATGTTTCAATACCTTGTTTGGAATAAATACATTTTATTAGAAATTATTTGGAAAGGCACTCACTTGCCTAGTAACACATGTTACAAAAACCAAGCTATGTTATTAAGAAATATTATATATTTGGAAAAACCAGGACTTTACTGCAGGTTGTCCAAACAAATTAACCAACTGGAGGAAAAGTGTCTTGGAGAATCAAATAAGCCCCTAATTGCCTCCCTGTGCGAAAGGAAGGAAAAGGAAGTTTCGGAAGGCAGCATTATTGTCATGGTGACGAGAAATCTGACTAGTGCTGAATAATGAAAGCCTGTTTTAGAGTGCTTAAGACATCAAATTGGGCTAAAAATTTACCTTCCAGTAAGACAGTGAAAGGACCTGCAGAGAATGGCAGAATATCCATAAATCCAGGTGTTTAAAAAATCTGTCTGTCTCTCTGGTTGTCTGTCTGTAGGATCTTTCTATACAGGTACATATGGATTTATTTGTTCAGAATTACAAGAGTTTATTTTACTGTAGCGCTGTTATTCCTGCTGTGTTTGGCTGAGCCCAGCTAGGTGGTGTGGATATCTGAGGAATATGAGGATCGTAGAGATTATTAGCTCGGCTGTATTAAATGCATCAGTCATTTCTCAGCCTTGGGTGATTGGTTCTGTTTCTGTCATTAATGCGATATTTAATTAACACTGCAATACAACAAATTATAACGTATTGCGTATGCGTGTTCGCAAGCACACGCATATAACTGAATTATTCAGACTGAAGCTACAACGGGGAGAAGGTGGCTATCATTTGCCTTCACTAAATATGCTAATAGTCCAACACCTGTTTGTATAAGATGAGGCAGTTGCACCCTTCCCCATGAAATGCTTGCTGAAACGATAACAGAACGTAGTCTGAGCAGGAGCTTTTAATTTTTACACTTTGCTTGAGGTTAGCGGATTCTTTATTTAAACACATTTAAGTGTTTATTCAGGATCTTCTGGTTATGTATCTGACCGACTGTAGTAATTGGACTCTAACCTCTTTTTTTCCCCTCCCCTCTCTTTTTCTCTGTCTTTCCTGGCCTGTACAGTGATGGAGCCTATGACGGTGACAACGTCAGTGGTCGGACCTCAGGAGTTCGACCGGAATGCCCCTCGAATTTGCGGAGTGTGCGGTGACAAGGCGACTGGCTTCCATTTCAATGCGATGACGTGTGAAGGCTGCAAAGGTTTCTTCAGGTAGATCTTTGGAATTAAACGGTTTTTTTTTTTATCAGGAAAAAATACAAAAGGGATGAGCAACTGTGACTGCCTATGCTGTTCTTCCATATAGTGATAATTAAAAAATACAAAAAACAGCGTGTTTGTGATTTAATCTGGCTGTGAAAACTCTCTTGTTATCTCTTTAAAATAAGCAGTCTGTTGCCTTTCACCTGCCCTACATGAAACATTTAACCATTCTTACACTAGTTAGACTAAAGTTGTTAAAGTATGAAGCATTAAATTATTCTTTTCAATTTCTGCAAGGAAATTTGTGAACAACTCGAGAAAAGAATTTCCCAAAGCATGATTTACTAATTTTGAATGTGTTCCAACAGGCGCAGCATGAAGCGTAAAGCCTCTTTCACTTGTCCTTTTAATGGAAGCTGCACCATCACAAAGGACAACCGGCGCCACTGCCAGGCCTGCCGTCTCAAGCGCTGCATCGACATTGGCATGATGAAAGAGTGTGAGTTGAATTTTTTGACAAAGGAAATAGAGCTGTGAATTTCCTGTACTTTGTAGTGTTTTAATTGAAGGGAACAAATGTATATAATAGAGCAAATTTTGCCTCAACACTTTTAGTAGAGGCCATACAGACTGTGCAATGTCAGCAGGTTTCTGCCTCTTTTTTTAACGGCATCAATACCCATATTTAGCTTACAAAGTTCCCAAAACATAGTGAAAAAGGAACATTATGATAACCAATAACAGATTAACGTGCATTTCCAACTGTATAACAATCCTTATGATTTAAAAAAAATGATCATTTGTTAAAATAATTTTCTATTCCACATTAATGCATTTAACCTAAGCTACTGTCCTGGTTTGTAATGTGTAAATAAACTTGTGACAGTAACGAAACTGTTGCACTAGTTGAAGACCATGATGCATTAAACCACAATAATGTTGTCATTATAAGGTGAGTATGTTGAATTTGGCTTTAATCATGATGCATTTTAACTGATTTACAAACATATAAATACCTACACCATCCACTTATAGAGATTTTCTTTCAATCGGATCAGGGTTTCAACATCAACAAGAAAAAATAAAAACCTCTTCTTTTTCCTTCCAGATGAGATTGTCATCATTAGTGTTTTATATTAATGATCTACATAACAACATAGCTTCAGTAACTCAAATTACCTTTTGTACGAAAAGGTCAGCTGACAGTGTTAACTTTGTTACTTATGCATAAACAGTGAGAGTAATAAAAGTAGAAGCGAGACTTCACTTCCATTTATAATCAACCTGTCAATAAGTAATGACATAATGATGACTGAGTCTTAGTCATGATGTAATTTCCCAATAAATTACACTATTAAGTATATCAAAACATTTTGTGTTCAAATTCTTTAGATTTTTTGTTTTAATAATTATCAAATAATTCAAAAAGCAATGTGTTGTAGCTTTTGTTATTTGTCAGGTTGAAACCAAAGAAACTGAAACGGTATGTTCAAAGAAATTCTATAGCTTTTGATCATATGAATTCAGCAGTTAATTAAATTTACACTTTTTGTGAAATTGCTATGTTTATATTGTGAAAAGTGTAGATGATTTTTTGATCACGTAACAACACTGGGAAGCAAGGCACTGACATGTTGGGAAAGGGACTTTCCCATGTTTTTGAAGAAATTGGCAAGTAGTTTCATTTGTGAAATCAATTTGCTGCTTTTGTTTCTTTGTGAGGTCTTGGAGCCAAGGGCAGTTTAGAACCCATTACTATAAGAATGAGAATGTAGTATGTGATTCATTGGTTGTGTATTCGTAGCGGCGCAGGATTGTGAAGCGATGCATTAGGTTTTACCTCTAAATTCCTTCACATTTAGTAATGCTTCTGTGGTGATGCGCTCAAAATCTCAACATGTTTATTCTTTCTCTGTTTTGGTAGTTTTATTTTAACAAAGTGATGCGAAACATTTTGCAAATGTTAGGGAAAATTTGTTGGTGAAGTGGTAAGAGAAACAGATGCTGAAGATAATGCAAAGCCCGTCACTGAAAACATTTTAAGTTTTTTTTTTTTTTTTTTTTTTTTTAAGAAGTAGCCTGTAAATATCTGTGTTTGGCCTCCATGTCTTTCTGCCTACAAACACCACTGTGATCCACGGATAAGCCATTTTTTGTCTCAGGATGTGGGTGTGCAGATGCTGTCCTGATTTTATCTCTTTAACATCACAGGCCCAGGGGCAGTAGTGGAAAAACCCAGACATGCACCAAATCCGAGAACCTATATCCCACCAAACATGAGTGTTAGCAGGCGCCGTCGTTTGGGCTGATGGGTTAATAAGTAGCCTGCTGTGCACCTCCTGCCTCTAAAAACAGGAAAACTGCCCTTTTCTTTCTTTGTTGGCGCCTTTGGCACCATTCTTGTTTACCATGCCCTCGCTGTTTGCCTTTCTTCCGATCTTCTATCCTCTTGCTTTGCAGGGCACCAACTCACCATATCCAAATAGTCACTCTGTTTTGGTAAAGACAACAAGCCCTGTGTTGGTAAAGTGCCACACATCTACCCAAAACTATGGGTGGGCAAAATGTTCTTTTGAAGGTCTGCTTTTGTGTGTGTGTGTGTGTGTGTGTGTGTGTGTGTATGTCCTTCTAGCTTAATAGGCTAATACATGGTTCAAAACTTGTATAGTGTTTCAGTCATTTCCTAACCACAGAAGGGCTGCTTTGACTGCCTGTGCCAAATTTGGCCAAACTGTGCCTATTCATGTCGAAGCTGAGTTTGGCAAACTTGGATGTCATCGCCACAAAGAGTTGTTAAGTACCTCTTCTGGCTGGGGAAAAGAAAGGCATTGAGGTGCAGCCAAAACCTAATTATTGATGGTGACTCAGAATAGATGAAAGCCAAATGCAATAAATCCTTTAGTGAGGGAGTCAGACTTCTTAATTCGCCTTTTTATGCTAACGTAACCAGGCAGTTGTTGCTGTTTGCACCAAAAATGCAATTCTTTATCACTTTCAGTGATTGCAATAAGAACTCCGATCCTTGAAAATCCACTTCAAATATAGTTGTGTTTACAGGTTATAGAAAAGCAGCCAGTATCTACATTTCTCAATCTTTTAATTTATCAGCAAATATCTGTTACTAATCTTATTTATTTCAATCCATCAGCAGTTCCAGGCAAAATTTTGAAGGTTAATTCTCCAATTACCAAGAACTGTATTAGCTGTTTGTACAGTTATCACATGATATTTAGTCAGAATTATTCTATTTATCTATTCGTGGAAATTGATAGACGAGCTAATTATTTGAAATAAACATTTCCCACACTCTCTTTAAAGGAATAAAATAGTTTTGAAATGTTTTTTTTTAATCTTTCAATCTTAAATCTTTAAATTAAATCTTTTTTTTTTTATTGGGGGGAAAAAAGGTTTTTTTAATTGCGCATTTTCAACATGCTCTACCTAAAACAAATCATTTAAAATCCGATCATTTTCCTCCACTAAGGCAGTTTTTTTGTGACCGAGTTATCATTGGGTTTTTTAATCAATAAAAGATAAGCACACACACATCCTTGTGCTTCTTTTTGTGAGGACTTTCATAGACATAATGCATTCCCCCATCCCCTTATCCTAACTGTAAACATGCCAACTAACCCCCTGACCTTAACCCTTACCCTAACACTAACCAAATCCCGATTCTAACCTCAACCCTAAAACCGAGTCTTAACCCTCAAACAGTCCCTTGAGGTTGTGAGGACCAGCCAAGATGTCCTCACTTCCCAAAAATGTCCTCACTTTGCTAGTAGAATGCAGATTTTGTTGCTAGGCAGCAAGTATAAGAACACACACTCACAGGCCTGAAGTAGTCCAATAAAATAGCCCATGAGAAAGACAAAACAAAACTGCAGTTTAACCGCATTACATCATTATCAAATAATTTTAATGTTAGAGGTTTATTCATTTTAGTCTGATCACACAAACTCATGTTAGACAACATGCAAAAAAAAGTGAAAACCAAACTTAGTTAATTACATTGTAGCTACTGATCTGAACAATTTAAAAGAACAAGCTGTATGTCCTTCGACTCCTGGAACTAAAATTTCACAACTGGTCTACAGAATGGAAAACACTTTCCACTATCCCTGTAAATATAGAGAGCTGATAACACATGTATCAGCTGAAGTTTAAATGAAAGCATACTCTCTGGGTGCCAGAGATAGAAGTTTGCTGTCGCTGTTGCAACTAATGGCTCTGGGCCAGTCTCAGTTTAGTAGTTGTAATCTATGATTGTTTGTCTGCACAGCTGAATGTTTCAGAGGATTCAGAGGCTTGTACAACACTTTAACAGGCTACACAGAGAGCCATGTTTCATTAATGAACTTCACAAAATCCAACTTAAGTAAACATATTTTCACTGATATATAGGGATTTAAAATAAAATTTAAAAATACATATTAACCTTTTTTCCAACTCCAGCTATCGGTTCCTCTCATTTAATGAAGCTACTTTGATATAACTTAACAAAAGAAGACATATTTATTTATCACTTTATTGTGAAAAGTTATATATATATATATATATATATATATATATATATATATATATATATATATATA
>BJFM01004335.1:94614-139306 GCA_016586285.1 Arothron firmamentum | reverse complement strand
AGTAAAACTGCTCGGCAGGCCCCCGGGGTAGGTGAATCGGAGATGTTACACGTGAACTGGCTGTCAAAGCGATTTAGTCATCTCTCGTCTCCCCGGTGTTTAAAGATGCTGACACACTGTATTAGGGGTACCAGTGTCTTGTTGGAAGTGATGGAGGCTTTTAGCCTCTTTTTAAAGCTGCCTCTATCTGTTTAAATGTTCACTCGTGTGTTAGAACTTCTATTTCCCCTCTCCGTGTAAGTCTCCTGGTATTTTCCACCCACTCACATCTGAGAGGCAGGTCATTTTTATCAGACCCTGACTGGAAATGATAAACTTTGTCGAGAATCTCTACTGAGCTTGTTTCTGTTATTAGCTAGTCCTAGCTGATGACATCATCTCATTTGAGTTTGGGTGATCTGACCTGAGAAGTAGAGTTGCTAGAATTGAAGCTTTACGTGATGATGGGCGAGTGTTATATCTCTGCTAAAGCGGAAGCAACCAAGTAAAGAAGGTCAGATCAGATTCAGCTTGGGGTCATTAATGTTTTAGAGGATGCCAGAGGGAGAATGGGAGATTCTCTGCACTGCCATGATCCATTTCGTTTGACTGCAGGTTGGCCATTGTGGCTCAGTTGCACCTTGGGCACCCCTATTGTACCGCGCCTCACCTGCAAGTTCGACTGGCCCCAAACTGACAGAGTGGCGTGCACATATTGAATCCATGCTGGGATAGTCTTCACGCATCAACCTTTGATTACTGGAGGAATCAGGCAGGAATTATTAATCAGCCGTGCTCTCGTCTTCCTCCTTTGACCACGGCTCGGCGTAGACCTCAGGGCTTGTGCTTACTTACCGGCCTGGCCGTCTGCGCAGCACTCCGCACACAATGGCATCACTCCGCTTTGATCCTGCTGCAGTCTGACACATGACCACACAGACCCCTGAATGGGCATTAGCGCAGGCTTCAGCAAACCCAACATCTGTGCCTCCCAGCACTGCCACTGCTCAAATCATTCATTAAATCAGAACACAAAAAGTAACTTTACTTGAACGCCTCAGCATGAATATTTGATTATGGCTGAGAATAAATCTTTCTTTTCCTGCCGCCTCCTCCGCTGCGAGCTCCCCGTATAGATCGTCCGGCTCTCCGCTGTTCGGACACGGGAACATGCGTGAAATGGATCTTATGAATATTTTAGGCAGATTCATAGCTGCAATCGGGCCTCGTTAAGGAGATGGCTGTATCACCGCCGAGCACCATGTGCTGCTATGCTCGCTCACAAGCCATTTTCCACGTGCATAGCTAATGTTGGATGAAAGAGGTTTTGTATGTGTATTTGTCAGGAGTGTAAAACATGTAAAACATGTTAAACATGCTTAACTACCTCATTAACATGCAGGCTACAGACCAAGAGCGTGCACTCAGACGAAACCGATTATTTAGACTCTCTTGAAGTTTATTCTCCCGGCTGTTCTCACATTGTTTTTAACAATGACATTGAATCAAACCAGGGGAATAGTTCACACCAGTGGAGATTAAGAGATGATCGCTAATCCTTTCGATTATAATACAAAAATATTCATGTATTGTCAAGAAGAATTTAGGTGCGTCGAACCTATTTATGGGCTCTGAAATCTCCACTTTGGCGATGACGGTAATTTTTAACATAAATCAGTTAATGTAAAACACTTACACAAAGTCCAAGATGTAGAACAAAGACTTTGTATCTATAGTTGCCAAGAATGTCAAATTATCATCAATGCCAAACCTTTTACAAGCGAACAAGAATATCAGCTATACCCTAAGAGCTTGTGAGGCTTCGAAAGATTTGCTTTCCACGTGTTTTGTTTCCCCTGAAGAGAAGAGGATCTTTAGTTCCGAAGCCTTTTAGCCAGAGTGGATCCTTTTAATGTCACCTCCAGAATTCATATGTGACGAGACATGACTTCAGAAAGGACTAAACCAGCCCGCCAGGCTGGAGCGTGGACACGGAGAAGGAGCATGCACAGGTTCTTCTCACACAACTACAGAATATACAAGAATGGAAAGCCAACGGAGAATTAGGGACTGTGACTGCGACACCAGTCCAGCCTAAGTGCTGCCAGAACGGGCCTTTAATTCCTGGGTTGCGGTCCACATACAAATCGTCCAAAGATATGTAATGCTCAATTAAGCGGATAAACACGTGTTTAAATGAGCAGACTACTGCACCCTTTCATCAAAGCTGTGGGTCTCCCACCCCAGCAATCCACCCCCACCCACGGGCAGCAGCCCTTTGTGGACTCATGCTGTTCAGGGCCCCAGACCCTCAGAACAGAATCAGCTAATGGAAAGCTTTCAGGCCGGCCAAAGAAGAACGTCGGCTCTCATTTCCCATTTTCTGATATCACTGGAGTGTGTGTGTGTGTGTGTGTGTGTGTGTGTGTGTGTGTGTGTGTGTGTGTGTGTGTGTGTGTGTGTGTGTGTGTGACATGTTGGGAATAAGTCACACACAGGCACCTTGGGACAGGCCATTATAAAGGGTTCTGAAAAGTGAAAACAACACTTTCAATTGAATTGTTACTATCAGACACGTGGCTAGACACACACATACACAAACACACACACACAAAAGCAAATCAAAAAAGAAAGAAAGCATACGCTGCACGTTTATCAGGATTAGGGAAGCATGAAGGCAGCAAGGAAATTGTACTTTTAAAAAGTGTGATGCATCAGTCAGTGTCAAGAAGTAAATGGGCTTGACAGCTACTTCCAGGACCTTTAGTCTGTCCCTGTACCCTTAAGAGTGGCTTCTCTTTTGGTTCCTGAAGTGATGTATAGAATGCCTCGAAGCAGTTTGTAGCGAGCATGAAGCCATCTGAACAGTTAGCGTAGATGTTTGATGCCTCGATGTGTTCCTGATGATGTTTGACAGCTGCTGTTTCCTGCGGTCTGGATGGAATCTGGATGCAACAGCTTCACCGCCGAATGGCTGCAGAATCTTGCTCCTAAGGTTGACACCAAAACAGGTTTGGCTCAGGAATTTGGGTCCTAGTATTTTTATTTCTTTCAATGTAAAGTTAATCAAGTAAAAAAAAAAAAAAAAATTCAAGACATCACAGACTATGATTACATGAGTTGAAAACTATAGATTGGTAGCCACCAGTTTTTGGTTACACTAATGCAAATATGACACTAACTATGTTCAGATTATTTTCACCTGGCACATAAAAAAATAATTCCATCTCTTCCATTTACTGTTTAGTCCATCTAACTCTATTAGACTTATACATTATTAAAATCAAACTTTATTGATTAGGACACCTGGGCTAATGTATATACAGAATCTATTTAAACCTCAGTGTCCCCACAACAATATGAAATCCAGAGCTATGTATGCTGGCTGGTGTCTGGACGTTAACTCTATATATTGTTCTGTATGTAAACAGTGCTGCCGTCATGGCTGGGCCTGTCGACTGCCTTGCTGGCCTCTCTTGTTATTATTTTCATCTCATTCCTCCTTTCCGTTGCTGACTCATGAATAATTTGTGCCTATGCCTTGTTGCTTGATGACAGCTGTGCAGTTGGTGTGCAGGCTGTTTTTCAGATCAGGTGAATAATGAATAAGCCCCGGCAACAAAAGAGCTGTGTCCTGCACGAGCCCAGCTTCCTTGCATCCGACCACTGTCGAGCTAGTGTGTCACCCACTGGTGAGGGGACAGGTAGGAAGGTACACTTTCATTTTCAGCAGAAATACTCAGAATCAGTGGTATGATCAAATGTTTTCACTGCGAAATCTTTATTCCCTTCATCGGTTTGTAGTAATCAGCGCTTCTCCTCAGAACCCTGAGATATTTAGGTCTCTGGTTGTATATTGGACTTGTCAAACCAGTGGGAAATCTGCTGAACAAGAGCATGTTAGCAAATACCACATTATTATCACAATATACAGAGCCTCAGGCAGGTGATAGCATTTGAGCTCTCCTCGGTGTCAGTGAAGCACCTGGCTCTCATGCTGCTGGGCTGATGACGGTTGGTGGGGTGAGCAATTCATTTTCCCCAAATGTGTCTACAGCAGAACTCCGGACTGCTGTGAAGGGTCTGCTGTGAAGAATTCTGGTTCGTAGAAATTATAGATCCATCTTTTTTTCTGAGCTTACAGTTGAATTCTGTACAAAACTTGCCTAGGTTTGAGTCTGAATTTTCCCGTGATTGCACGTGAGCCAGTCTAAGAGTGGGGGAAAATGTGTTCTGCAGGGCCCGGGACTTTTCTAGCTACTGAAAAACAGTTATTAAATCTGATTCTTTGTTTTAGAGCACTATGCTGTGAACCACGTTCCCATAAAACCACAATTCAAAGGTAGCAAGTAGTGGTTTCTTTGCATTGATTTGAGCTACTTCCCACACGTCTAAACCTAAAACTACAGAATAGGAAGTCATTTAGTTTGCCTAACTAGAAAATAAAGCATGTTTCTCTAAAATGTCTTCTATTATTCATGTTTCATTTTTATTAATAAAGAACTCCCCCAAAGCCACAAACCAGACACTGAACTTTCTAATTGCAAAAATGTGTCATCGGCCGTACCTCTGGATGGATGCACATGCGGTTCCGTGCACAGTGGGTGTGTATGGTGCCTGCACACTTAAGGCCCTTGCAGAATGCAGGCCTAGATTTCAGCAAGAGACTGCAGTGCTCTGATTGCTCACCACTCCAATCGATCGAGCCATATTCATATTTGATATGCCTCGGGGCATTTGGGTAATGCTTTAAAAAAAAAAATCTACCGGTGCCGTCAGAGGAAATCTGGTCCCCATTATTGCTGGTTTAAAGCTTTTATTTTGCTGGGGAAAACTTCTCTCCGAGATTGTGCTCCAGGGTTGTCTTTCGGATGAAACCAGACGGCAACTTGAGACATAAATCTTCAGTGTTTTCACTGAAATACCTGAGTGTTGAGCTGCGTAATAGGCCTTCAATCACGCGTCACGGCTGAATTTGCCCGCCTGGCCGCCGCTTTGAGGGTCAGGCTGTTGTCTTGAGGCCCCCCTCACAGTGGGAAGTGCACTTAAAATCGGGTTCATTCCATCAGGAATCGGTCACACTCTCATGTAGTCTGAACAGAGCGCAACCTTTTCAGACATCTGTTTGATTTTTGTGATGCTTGGAAATGTCCTTTATAAACCACAAATTTCAATCTTTCACTTTTAACACGTCAGATTCAGCACATGCATAAACATCTGTCTATACTGAATCTTCGTGAGACAAATAACAAAGATGTGTGATTTCTATATTACCGGTATTTCAAAAAAAATTTTTACCATGAATTACAGTAACTGCTCTTGTAATCAATCCTGATATCTCTTTACTTTTGTCACTTTGAGTAATGAACATATAAACCTGCTGATTTTGAAATCATGCTCTTTTATTTTCTGAACTCTGAGCAAGAGGAACAGTTAAACGTGATGTAAAGGTGCAGAACTCCATTAGGTTGTGATTTAAATGAGTCGACTTTTCCTGTGTTCTTCTCCTCTGTTCATCTTGGGATTTAAAATATTCAGCATCTTCACAGGCCAGGATGTTGTACAATTTTTTTGGGGGGGGAAGTGAAGCGTGCGTGGAAAATCCTCAGGAGCCAGTGATTTCAATCAATGTTGAAAGGAGACAAACTGATTACGCCTGTTTGTTCCCTTTTTTGCTCAATAAGAGGAGACAATGAAAGAATCAGAGAATGCTTTATGCTTAAATTGAAGATGCCTAAGATGTTCCAGAATGGGGATTACTGGAAGAGCGGTTGTTTGAGGTAACACAAATTGCCCAAATTCTCGCCGTTCTAACTGCGTCTTTGGTTCTCAAGATCAGGTTTAATATAAAAGAATTATTATTTATATATCATTTATTTACTTTGTTCCAAATGTTTTTTTCATTATACCTTTTGAAAACTATTTTGTAGTTTGTATGGTTTCTCTCGCTCTCTCTCTCTCTCTCTCTCTCTCTCTCTGTGTGTGTGTGTGTGTGTGTGTGTGTGTGTGTGTGTGTGTGTGTGTGTGTGTGTGTGTGTGTGTGTGTGTGTGTGTGTGTGTGTGTGTGTGTGTGTGTCTTAATTCTAAAGCCTCAGATTAAATCACTTTCTATAATCTTCACTTTGAAAAATGCAGGACTTCTTTGTTGTCCCAATGACAGTTATGGGGGTAAAAGGCTTGTGGTTAACGGTTACCTCAGTGTTTATGGTTGAAACACACGTCTGCAGTGTTCAAAACAAACACAACCCTCAGAGCAACAATCACAGTCACTGCGGCAGCATGTTTCTCCCCGATGATCAACCCAAACATTGGAAAAAAATATCCTTGCATTTCGCATATACGTTTTTGTTTGTTTTTTTTCATGATCACGTTACCGAGAATATGTGAAAACCGAAGACTCAGTTTATTTGCTATTTTTCCTCAAAACGACTTCTTGCTGTCGTGCGTAAATTTTATTTGATTTATACCGTATTACTTTTTAATTTAATTTTTTTTTTTTTTTTAAGAAACATTTACATTGGAATTGAAATTAAAACGGAATCGCAAATAAAACGCACTAAATGAGGGGGGGGGGGGGGGAACCGGTGATATTATCTTCATAGGTGTTTATTAAATCACACTGGCTGTTTTGCCAGCAGGACTTCACACTGAAAACAAAACGCTGATTTCCATCTACGTTGCCGGTCGATCCGGTTATTTAAGATGTGTAAATGTTTGAAGTTGAATTCCCACCGAGGCCAAACATGCTTCCCCACAGAAGTTCCGTGGGCTATTTAAACGTGACACAATTAGCGTTGCAGAAATGACCAGACAAATTCATCTCCATAGTTTGTTTCTCCACTTTTTTTTTTTTTAATTAAAATAAATAAATAATAAACCTCCCGGCTGATATAGTGTATAGCATACACACGTTTAACAAGGATAACTCTTGATCCAAGAAAATGTCCTCGGGTGACGCAAACGATAAATACGTCTTTGGTTCAAGTGACTCGTTTCGTGAGTAACAAATGAAGACGGATGATCCGAGCGGGCGATGGCGCTTCTTTCGGCTTCATTTCAGTCCGTGTTGCGTCTCCTTGTGCCTCCTCAGGTCCACTTTCCTCTGGAATCCTTTGCCGCAAAGGTCGCAGGCGAACGGTTTGTATCCGGTGTGTTTCCTGCTGTGCGTGATGAGGTTGGAGCTCTGGCTGAAGGCTTTCCCGCACACCTGACATTTGTGTGGCTTCTCGCCTAAATAATAGGAGAAAAAAAAAGCAAAGAAATTCTATAAATGCTACAAATATTTGGGATCTTTATTTTATTTTATTTATTTATTTTTGACACAGATTTTTGAACACAGACTGGGGTGAAAAGGGGAATCCCCGCACTTGCCTGTGTGGATAAAAGTGTGTTTCTTCATGTCTGACTTCTGGTGGAACCTCTTCCCGCAGTACTGGCACGGGTAGGGCCTTGTGTCCGAGTGGATGAGCAGGTGCGTGGACAGCGTGGACGACCGCTTAAAACTTTTGCCGCAGATCTTGCAGTCGAAGCTTCTTTCCTGAAACGTGATGGAGGCCCAGCCAAACAATGAACAACGACGTAAGAGGAGCGGCATCCGCCAGCGCTGAAGGGCGTGAGAGGTTACCTGAGAGTGCACGGCTTTGTGCTGCTCCAGGCTGACTGCGTGGCCGAAGGTTTTGCCGCAAATGTCGCACGCAAACGGCCTGGTGCCACTGTGCGACCTGCGAACGTGCACCTCCAAACCGTGCGGGGTTGAAAACACCTGATGGGTAAATCATTGGTTTGAAATGCAATTCAAAAAATCTAGTGCGCCTCAAACATATAAAATCTATATGGTCGCAGAGGCTGGTTCTTACCTTCGTGCACTTGATGCACTTGTACGCGCTGTTGAGCATCAGGCTGGGGCACAGCAGCTCAGACTGGGCCTGCGCGCCGTGGGCTTTTGCACTCAGGCCTCTGCCGGGGAACAGCAGGGCAGCCGAGTGTCTCCCGTAATCCCCGTACGGGTCCTCGCACACTGTCCGCTCCGCGTACAGGGACGAGCGGCTCCTGTCTATGTAGAGGTTCACCGGCGCCGGCCGTCCATCCATCTCCATGGAGGACGGATGGAGGCTCTGCTGCACCAGCGGGGGCCTCAGCGCCACCCCCGGATAGCTGCTCCAATCGTACGGGCGGAAGGGAACGGTGAAAGGCTGGGTCTCATCCACCAGAGGGGAAAGGGATTTCTCCGAATCAACTAGAGAGAAAAACAGATAAAAATTTTAATGGAAGCCCTGACATGGCGGGTTGGGGCGTTTTTGGGGGGCCCCTTCGGGACCCAAAGAGTCATGCAAGGTTGTCCTGGGGAATTCCCAGATCACGGAGTCATCCAGAACTTTGGAAAGTATTTCTGCAAATGGTTTTTAAACAATGAAATAGGCCATAGTTATTTGCTATTTTCGTATGGAGTCGTTAATAAAAAACCTCCTTTTAAAAAATGGCTTAATGGGTCAAAACGTCCAAAATGGGTTATGGATGCCAAATTACGGCGGAAAATAAAATTCTAAACAGAGTTCATCGGGTTTTAGGCTCTAGCGTTTCGCGCACGAAGGTTGTGCGTTTGTACCCGGTGATGCAGAGGGGGACGGCGGTCTCCAGAAGTCCTCATAATCCGTGGAGCGGCCGCACAGACTGTCCACGCAGCTCAGCGGAGACTTCGGGGAGAAATCATCCGGGTCATGGAGGTCCGGGGACAGGCTGTACGGGTCCACCGGTGGATCGCTGTCTTCTGGCAGCCTGTCAGCTTCTGAAAGGGACGGACGGTGCACGTCAGCAAATCTGTACTTTTTATTGAATAGTTCATGTAAACCAACTTGAGATTAAAATGATGGATTTTATAATTTGATTGTAGGATGAAAGACTAAGATCCGGTGAAAAAAGCAACGTCTAAAGCGCAAAATATCCAAGAGTATGAGATAGTTATTCAAATTCATATTGCTTTTACGCAAAACGCAAACACAAACAGCAGCAAATGATTATTTGAAAACACACCATATACTGTTTTTCATGAAAGTTATTTTTGTTTTGCATAAAATTAGATATTGCTGGTTATATGCGAACACCCGTATTTCCACTTCCGTTTCTGTTTCACATTTTTAAAAAAAAGAAATAAATCTTTCAAATCGAATCTTTACAGCCATAAACAAATATAAACTTATCTATACTTATTCACTGTCGGAGCATAGGAAATGTTGAAATTGACATAAACTATTATATTACATATAAAACTATTATATTAAATCTTTAAAAGATTTTAGGTATGAATGGTTCAATTATATAATAAACAGGTTTGACGCATGGAAAACCCAAAGTAATGACTTTACCTGAGCATATGTGTGCCAGAAGCGTGTCGAGCCGCCTGTAGTCGTCCTCTAAGCTCCGGTGCTGGTGGTAACTGTGCGCCCTCTTGCTCTTCACCATGAAGGAACGAGGCATCGCTGATGTGACAGCAGAGCGACGCGGAGGCTGCGGAAACGGAGAGGCACTGTGTGCAGGAACCCTGCACACATTAGATCCCTTTCTGATGTGGACAGTTCTTTCACTAAGTCCTTTTAAGAGAACCCAAAGGGACTCCGGAGCATGCGCACAGGCTGTGGCCGCCGTCTGACAGGTGTTGGGCAGACAGGTGTCTGCCTGCAACGCCTCCAAAACAAAGAGACAAACAAACAAAACCAAAAGATATCCGAGAGTTTGAATCATCTCAACGTGAAGAGGAACATATTATGTGGAGTTTTTAATGAAAGCTACTGCTGCCCCTTTGGCTCGGTGTTCCACTTGGGAGAGACCTTATCAACACCTCACCTAATCTGAGGAAACACCGAGGTGCACCCTGGGGTGCATGTGTGCCTATACGACAAAAGGAATCTAACACACTACTTAAAGAAATGCAGATCTTCAACTTTTAATCTTTTTTAAAAACGCGGGTCGGATTACGTTAAATGCATTTGAGTTTATTGGTCATTTGTCTGCGGGAAATTGGGGGCCGTGGGTTGTCATTATGTGACAGACAGTCACCGTGCACACGCCCGCGGTGGCAGTTTCGCATTCCTCAAAAGAATGGAGCCCACCTGGATAACAGAAGATGACTTGTGTTCTGTGGGTCGATCGCCTCCGGTCAGCGTCATTACGCACAGAATAGTCCTGTCTCCTTTATTTCTGCTCAACCGCAGTGACAGTGATGGAGAGAGGGGGACTGACTTACAACCTTGATTTTTGGCATTTTAAGTCTCAGTGCTTGCAAATATTTCACCATCACCTCTGTATAAAATCACATTTCTCACCCCAAAGGTATGCCGGCTCAAGGTAAATGTTCGAGGCCCAGGTTGGCTGAGAAAGTCTTGGTAACCCTCCGCGCTGAGTGCTTTTTTTTTTTTTTTTTTTTTGCACTATTCGTTTTTGCAAATCAGCCATGCGCTGTCAGCGCAAGCAGGGCAGGAAATCAAAGCTCTACGTGTCTCTGCTTGATTACACACATGGTCGTGGCATCCGGACACCGTGTTGGAGGAGATATGAAGCTCAAGATGATAAAAGCAGAAGCAGCCAGGCCGCTGACTGATAGGCACAAAGACGGCTGCAATCCTCTCATTAGAATAACCTAATTTAAATGAACCTCCCTGACCATGGAACCAAAATGTTTTATTTTATTATCATGGCATATGACCATGCTGCTTTCAATATTATTTATTTATTATACCACATTAACTCTCCTAATTTTATGTGTGTGTGTGTGTGTGTGTGTGTATGTGTGTGTGTGTTCAACATATAAGCGTGAATGTTACTCATCACTGCAGGATCATTAAAAAAAACAAAACATCATCCCAGGTACTCTTTAGCAAGCAGCAAAAGTACAGCCCTTAGTACACAAAAAAGAGATTTTTTTTAAAAAAGTGGGATTTTATGTTCAAAATATTAGCAGTTGAAGCTCAGCTCTAAAGACCGCTCGAAATCACTTCCTGAGTTGTCAATCTAAGGCAGCATCTTCACAGAGGAAGGCTGCCACGCTCATTTGCACTCTGCTTTAGAGCTCTGCTGCTTGCTTGAAGAAAACACACCCGTTTAGGAGCTCAACAAACACTTTATTGTGAATTCATCTCTCACGCTCAAACAAAACAATCTCATTTAGTCTCCAAAAGTACTGACTGCTCTATAGTGTTGCCACAGGTGTCCTTACGGCACCAAGACATAAAAAGTGCCTAAATGTGTTGTTCTCCCATCGCATCACACATTCGGTGTCCTCTCCAGTTCAAAGGAAAAAAAGTCGGATGAAGTGCCTGAACATGACGGTGAGGATGATATTTTCCTGAAACAGGAGATTATGTTCAACACAGGCATGTAAAGATAGTGTAGCATATCTGGATCCTGCTGTGGGGGCTGAAGTCGTGTGTAACGTTTGTTACTCTCGCAGAGTGGGAAAATTCGTCTCCCAGTTTAGCGTTGGGGGCCGGTCATTGAATATGTGTGCAACACTGTAGCATCAAAAAGATCCGCACTTCCCATGTTTGATTTGCGTTCATGTTGGTTATATCCACTGTTTCGGTTGGAGGTGCATTAAGAGATCTTTGTGCAACAGTGACGTTCCACATTACAGATGTCGTCCATCACCGCATTAAGGAATCCCCTTGAAAACATTTGGTAGAAGTCTTATTTTTCCTTCTGGGATTTTACCATGGATGGTTTTACCACACTATACTTTTGTCCCTTTTTACTTAATTGTAAAGACACTCTTATGCAACAGATATATATGTTCAAGTTCAAAGGGGACCGGAAGAAAACAAAACAAAGATTGACATATGTATGTAGACATCGCATTGACCACGTGGTTCAATGGAATAAGGCATGTGGCATAAAAGGGCAAAAACGTCCTGTTGTAGTGTCTCTGTCGATGGCTTCTGAGCGAGCTCGTCGACGACGGACAATAGTCTTCTGCACGGTCGACAGTTCGTAGTAACGGCATCAAAATGGATTCTGACGTACATTTATAAAAATCCACAAAATGTAAAAAGACGTTGGATGAAGTGTGACATATGATAAAATATCTGTCTCTAGGCTGCAGCAGCAGGAGAGGGCCAGGCTAAGAAAGCGCACGTGTAGTTCAAGATATGCTATGCTGCTGCTTTTCTCCTCTGAAATGGTCGCGCCAAACACCTTCTCTGCCCCAGCTGCTGCTAGCTACACCGTGGTGGACTTGTGGCTGCTGCTCTGAGGCACAGATAGCCGCAGAGCCTCGTCCTCCTCGTCCTCCTCCTCCTCGTCCTCCTCCTCCTCTTCCTCGCTGTCGGTGTCTCTGAGGTTGGGGCGTAATCTGACGCGGCCCCCGCTCCTCTGCTGGCCGTCCTGGGGGGCGCGTTCTTTGACTCCGTCTTCATCCGACGACTGGTAGGAACCAACATCTTCAACGTAGTGATTAATGATGTGGATTCCATCAAAGGTGGGCTGACTGCTCAATCCCCTCTGTCCCTTCAAGCAGCAGATCTGAGATTGTGAAAATAAGAAGCGTTAGAAGAAACGCACACACAATTAACACAAACACACAGACCTCATTAGAAAACACAGACTTAGTCACGAGGACCTCGGGTTAAATTAAATATTACAACCTTCACAGATGTAAAAAAAAACAAAAAAACAAAAAAAAACAAGCTAGATCTTTGTGTATGACACACATCATACAGATATTTAAATACAACCTGCAAGCAGAAGAGTCTCATATATTAGGTGTGTATAAAACCAATTTTAAAGAACTCCAAACCCAGAAGAATTAAATGGTAGTATGCTATCGGATGGGGAAGCAAATATTAAAAAGGAAAAGCGATTGCAGAAGTGTAGTAAAGAACGGGAAAATGAGCACGAATGGCATGAAAACAGGGGAGATAATTCATAGGAAGCCAAGTGCACATCTCCCAACCGCTTCTATGCATTTACGGAGGCTGCAGAATCCTACCGAGGTGTCAAGAACTCGTGCAGTGTGTGTAAGCGCTTCTCTGGACTTCTTGCTGCACCCGTAGACCACATATGATTACACCATTGTGCCGTAGCCTACAGGAAGACGCCAATATAGCGATTGGCAGGAAACCCTCGTGTGACGTCACCACCTGCATGCTTGCTTCGTAGTTCTTTCGCACATCATTTTTAGCGACGGCGTCAAAGTAGGGGATTTTAGACCAAATAACTCCAAAACAGCTGAGAAAGTCAATATAAAGCCTTATAATGTGAAAAAAACAAACAAAAAAAAATGAGCCTGGAGTTTTAATGAAAAAGTAAAATGGAAGCCAAATGATTTGTTTCCTGACATTAGTTGTTGTTTTTCTTTTCCTTTTTTTAAAGTGAGAATGAGACTGACATTTTCACGGCCGCAGCAGTGCGTTTGGGGCTTAGCACCTTTCAGAAACAGACACAAGTGGAGCAAGGGTGAGAGCTGGGTGTCATGGTGGGACCACTGGAGATCAAAGAGTGCATCTGTATCAACTCACCTCAGTCCGCCTGCCAGGTAACAGACATGTAACATGCAAGTAAAAGATTCTCTCAGGGGCCAGTTCAGAGCACAACAGACAAGACAGAAAAAAAAAAACAAACATGTTTCCATGCCTGCTTGAATATGGCAGTGACCCTTTTGGCTGCGTAAATGTGGCAGTGTTGTTGCCAGAAAGGAAATAAAGGTGAACGTAGGCAAGTCAAAATTTCCAGCAATATGTTTCAAACCAAGTGAGGGCGGGTAGGTGGGATAATTGAGAGCATCACTCATTTTAGTTGAATGAGTCATAGCTGAGTGAGAGACCACCATCAAGAAAAACCAAGAAGTCACGCGAGAGGGGGAATAACTAAATCTGCTAAATCTACATGTGAACACTTGAAAACAGCTTTTTTTTTTTCTTTGTCTTAATTTGGAGAAAGTGAACATTAATCCCTCTTCACACCAATGTAAATTGGGGAATAATACTAACTGTGAGCTTGTCAACTGGGGGAAAATAAAATAACATGCAAACACTCCCTGTTGTTGCTGCCAGCTTCGCAGTACCGGTAAATCTTCAAAAGTATTGAGACTCAACTCGAGTCCCGAAAGGGCGGCCTTTTATCTCTCACGATTGAATTTTTGCATATAGAGATTTTGTGTTCACAAGTGCTGATTCAGCAAAAGAAAAAAAAAGAAAAGAAATTGGGGACCTTTGATGACCTTTTTATGAAAAGACGACAATACTAATACTAACACTGATTTACATCTTACAGAACAAATAAATGTTGTAATGGTCAAAGTGAAACATTCAACACTTGTTCAAAACATCTGGAAATTAGGAGATGTGAGATGTGCAATAAGAGATGTGCAACATGAACTCCTAACAGGAAGCCTCTGGGTGCAGCTAACACTTACGTTACTTGGTTAGCCTCACAGAGAGAGAGAGAAAAAAAAAGAACCAAGTTGTGAAACCCTCTGCATTACCAGATAAAAGCGCAAACAAAATCTGACATCTGAATGCGTAGAGGGAATGGTAATTGTAGAATGAGGCAGATCAGAAGTCTCACCTCATGTTTTAGCTCTTCAATCTGGCTTTTGAGGTCACGGATGTACTGGGTTGAGTCGGTGTGATTGAGCTGACCTTGGACCTTTCCTTCTTCCTTCTGTTGGCAGAATACAACAGTGTTAATCAGCGTAGTGATGCAGCAGGATTTTTTTTAGACTGAGAATTGCAAAAACAGATCCTGCAGATTGAGGTAAAGGCTGTTACTTTATATCCAGCCTGCTAAAGAAGAAAAGTCTAAATATACATATTTTCAGCTACTGCAGCCACGTTACAAAGTAAAAGCAGCATGTTGTCCTTGTGAGGTAGGGGGACAAAGGTAGCAAGAAAAACTGTCATTTGTGCTCCATTTCCTCCTGGGGCCCCAGGGATGAGACTGGTTGCTGGCTTCAACAGTTACAGAGCGATGTTTACCTTCCTTATCGAAGACATCTGCAGGACCCGAACCTTTTTGAAGCTGCTAAGTCTAGAGTGAGACCAGTAAAGGGTGCGCGTCAGAGTTCAAACCACAAGCCTCGGCACAAAAACATAAAAACAATAAAGGAAGATGCGCACACAGCAGGGGTGGGGTGTAGAAGATGTAAAGCCGTGATAGCAGCTCTCCCATAGCAACACCCCACAATACAGACCGGGTGTTTGACTCCATTGGTAAAGAGAGGTTAAATATGGAAGGCCACAGCCATTTTGTTTTTGACACAAAGGAATCTAAACAAGTGAGATTATTCCAAGAACCAGTTGTTTTTGAGGTTTAGTTGCTCCAAAACGCTGCGACGAAGAGAGACAGGCAGTTAATGGGACTTCCTCATGTTCAGCTGTGTGTGTCGACAGGTGTCTGGCTGTGGCTAGAGACGTCAAACAGTCGCTCCGTAACGTCTTCTTCACTTCACGTTCTATTTTAAATATTGTTTGGCTTTAATAATGAAGACAAATACAAGGAAGGGGGAACTTCTTACTGTCTGACAACAACGGACACTTAAAAGCATGCACTGAACAGATCAGCCTATGTGGAAAACTGATCTTTGAATATCAGTAACATCTTTATCGGCACATCTTGAGGGTGAAACGTACCAGCTTATGGCCAAAATTTATGGGCTGATTCATGTCATACACAGAATAGCATTCGATTCTGTGAATCTTCAAATCAGGAAAAAAAAAAGGGTATAATTTGACCCTTGTGTTTTAGTTTTCAAGTAACAATCTCAGTTAATTGTAAACCTGGTTTGTTGATTACTCTTAAAAAATAAGTATCAAGCTTTCAGCAGATGCATTTGTTTTAACATGCTTAAGAGTCTACGGCCAAAACACTGGCTTAAGCATTTAGTATAAATCTCTGAGCATGTCTTAGAAACCTCAAGATAAACCATGCATGTCACTTTTGGTAGAGTTTTTGCTTTAAGACGAGAAACCACTTCCTATCAGTTCAGTCACGGTGGGGCTGTGGCATTGAAGACGAAGAGGCGGTGGAGTCCTACACATTTATAGCTTTCGACAGCTCTTATCAATAACATGTATCTGTGCCGTCAATCTCGGCAAGATTATATGTTTTTATGAGGACCTTGGCGGTTCAAATCAATGTGAAAAAAACCCATCTTTTCTTCTGAACTTATGGTGCTTTCATGTCACGCACCCTATGAACTGTCATCAGTAAATATTTTAAATCATTTCTTGTAATCTAAGCCGTTTTTACCAACAATTCTGAGTAATAAAGAAAATAAAAAGAAACCAAGATCGAGACAGGGAACTCTATATAATTAGATTTTCAACTTTTCATACAGTAACATTTGGAATACATTGCTGTAATAATGATCAAATGGAAAAATTGTCAAACATTCTTGAAATATTCCCACGATTTCTATCTCTGTGAAGGAATTATTCAACATAAATATTGCTGTAACGAAACAATACAGTACAAGCATGTTAACAAATTAAGTTAAACAGCAGATATGCAGCAAATCAAAATTAAGACAGAATCTTACAATAACTATATATTTAATGAGGATAGTGTGAATTATAAAGTGTCAGGTTACACGAACTGTATAAGCACATTCAACCATGTTTTATGAACACACTGCGAGGTATGAAGTGGCTAGTGAGAAATGTCTCTCCACTACCCAGCATTCAAACCTCAGACCACACTGCAATGATGTGTGGGTGATAAATGAGGCGAGGTGTCAAGCTTATGTATAGTCCCAACTTAGATCATGTGAAAACACCTTCATTTCTGATACCAGTGCGCTGCGCGCGCCTCAAAGTGCTTGATTCAGTCGGGGTCTCTTGGGGGTCAAGCGTCATGTAAAAAATTCACTCAACCTCTTGAAAAGGTAGAAAATCTCACCAACATACCAGAAAAATGCTAGACTGGCTTCGTCAGTTCTGTCTGGTTGTAGCTGTCATTATTGATTTTCATCACAAAGACATCACCCAAGACATTACAACTGAAATGCAGCAGCAGGTGCACGACCACACAGGTCGTGCACACAATCTTGATGCAGCAGGTGCGTCGATGTGGCTGCGCCAAGCGGCGACAGGAAGGGGTGCCGTTATTACTGTATCAGATTTATCCCATTTTTCTGAGTTCTCCAGCAACACTCGGATGCTACACAGTGACTTGTGTGAAAAGACAAGTCTGGCGAGTATCACTCTAGCTGTTTGCATTCGTTTTCTTTTCCTCCCCCTCAGAAGAAGTCATGTCTTATGGAACGTTTTCGTCCCTCGAACCCACAATGTACCAACGATATAAAAAGCAGCAAGCTTTCATCTGTACACATCAGGGCGTGCATCTGACAGTTCACTACGGCTTAGTGCACGCTCGCCTTCAATCTCTGAAACGAGCCCCAGCACGAATTACACGGGTCATCGCCGTGTGCTATTCAAATGAAAAGGTGTGCTAAGAAAGCAACTTTGTGTTCTTTATAAGTGATTCCGTGATGCCTGTTTCTTATCAGTCTGAACAGCTGCGTGCTTACAGTCACAGAAGAGGCCAGTATTTGTTTCAGTCACCCATGTTGTGTGCAGTGTTACACATATTTGAAGACAAATCATTTTTATGCTTGCTGGTAAGACTTTACAGGTAGCAAGATTTATCTGACTGATTTGGAGGGGAAGGGGTGTTTTAATATGATCTCTTGTGAAAAAGAGCAACTATCTTTTATCTGTATGATGTTATTCTTTAAATGTGACCTCGTTCAGTCTATTAGAATCAGTCTGGCAGCAGGAAAAGAATAAAAATACAGGCTATCTGTATCATCAGGACTATGTGTGCATGATTTTATCAACAACAGTGTTTCCTGAGCAACACTTGCAAACAACTGTTTTTAAAGTGAATATGGAAATGAGATTAGGGGAAGGATGTGAGATAATCAGAAACCTGCCTATGTCAGACCAGAGAAGAGCTCAAACTAAAACCAGTGCAACTATGCAAATATGTTGTACTTGTGTACATGATACTTGACTGTTTCACTTAGATCAGGAACCTCCTCTGTGAAACCCTGGAAGGTCTCAAAAAAGTGAATTTCAGTCAGGAAAACGATATTTACCTGAATCTCAAGCTCTGAGATCTGTTGCTGCAGTTCAGCCATAGCAGCGATGTTGTCAGCTTCCCGAAGCCTCACTGCCATCACCTCTTCTTTACTCTGCAGGAAACCAAAAGCTGTTATTTTAACAAACCCTTTTAAGGTAGACGGCATGATGTCATCATGCTGAATTTAAATTTTACATGCACATTTGTTTTTGCAACTGGTGGAAGAATGCTATAAAGCATATTTTAACAGAAGTATGACCACATAAAAGACCATATTCAAAATAATCACCCAAAGCCAAATATAATTTTCTGTCTTTCATTAGCACAAATTTTATATTTTTGACACAAAACAGCTGCAATCGTTTGTGTTTATTGTACCTTGCATTCAATCTCAGCTTGTTTCCGCTTGATCTCTTGTAGTTGCACATGCAGGTCTTTATTCTGAGTCGTTAGTGTCTGCACACACTTCTGGAGGCACTGATTTTCCTGCTCGGCTCGTCGCAGCTGGTTATTGTGAATCTGATTCTGTGGAAGATTTTTTGGGGGCTTTTGTTTTAATCAGCTTAATGGTCAACATGGTGAAAATGTTATGATGGCATGTGTTTTTCGCACTTTTCCGAGTTGCGTAAAACAGGTCACTACTGCCCCCTGTAGGACAGTGTCTGGCAGTACAGTTGAGAACCCAACTACGAGTCATTGATGTTTATTAGAATGTCTGAATTAACATTTATCCGGACATTGTGTAATTTAGATCTCTATAAGTCAAATTAATTAAATTGACAGTTGAAATAAAACAATTCCATAATGTAGGTCTAGTACTGAAACATAAATGTTCTTGCAATCCAATGCAAGGAAGTTCAGTTGAAACCTTTTTGACTTCTCTCTTTTACATCGATCTCATGAGATTAAATAATTATGAAAGCTTTCACAAAACACTATTTTGAATTTTTTTTTTAAGTTACCTTGAATTTTCTATGACTGTGACTTAAAGTATGAATGCATAAATAAATGAAAAAGGTCAAACTGCTGGTGTGAGCTCTGACCTGTGTCTCCATCTCCAGCAGCCTCTGTCTGCTCTCTCGCAGCTCCGCCTGGGCCTCAGCTTCACGCAGCCTCACGCTCATCAGCTCGTCCTGCAGTTCACTTAGTGTGTTCTTCCTTTGGTTGTCTTTCCAACGACCTGCAGTCCGTGCCAAATGACGCTGACAAAAGGTAGCAGGGTCAGTCAGTTATCCTTAGCATAATGACAAGCTAACACATGGATCACTCTTTGTTGACTGGTGCTAACCTGCCAATGATCTTCCAGATCTCTGACTTGCTGCCTCAGCTCTTTGAGGCCAGTTAAAGCCTCAGCCTCTCTCAGTTTCACTGCAATCAGCTCCTCTTGCAGACGTGCCACATTGGTGTCATCTGGTAATGATGAGTTCCTCTGAGGAAAGAGGATTATATGGTTGACGCATAAATTGCACCGAGTACTGTACACATTCATATTTTTCCCCATTTCTCCATTTAAAATATTTTTTCACCATTTTAGGTAATGTTCTACTTTTCTGAGACACTATTTGCAAGAATCAACATACGAGTTTTACTTTTTGAATCAAATTACTGAAATGCACTTTTTGATGAAATTAGAATCTACTGACATAGTTCTTCGAAACAAGCGTAAAAATGTGTGTGTGAACCAACCTTTTCCATGTCCAAGATCTTATCTTGCATCTCCTTGAGGGCACAGTGGGACTCAGCCTCCTTTAAACGGGCCTGCACCAGCTCTCTCTCGAGCTGTAGCACCGACTCCTCAGAGAACCGCGGGGGTCCCTTCTACAACAGGACACAAGTTTGTGAGCACAGAGGAAAAAAGCAATGCTGCAAATGGTGATATTGGCTTCAACTGTGCTGCCCTCTCAGCATTTAAAGCAATCCCGCTCAATCGCATATTATTATATCATTATTTGAGAAAAAGTAAGTCATCCGGATGTTTTTCACGCTCAAAAATAACGCACACTTCAATATTCACTGACATCAGCTATTTGCTTGCACATAAATAATTCAGCAAGAGATAACACATTATGTAAAATGCTGTTGTGCTTGTATATCATCATCAAGAAGCAAACCATCAATAATTAAGAGTGTGAGGCCAATAGATATGCAGTCTTCTGAGAAGAGGATGCCATGTGTGAAGGCTACCACCCCATGACTGAGAAATGAATGACTGCATTTCCGATGATGCACCAGGCTGTAAATGGTGGCTGAACTGTGCAGTATCTTGTGTCCCAGAATGGAGTCATGCATTGCAAAGTAGAGATTACCCAAAGCCAGTGTGAAACGTGATAAAAGCCATAATCTGGGTTGGAGTGAGGGGGAAAAAACTGTGACACATCAGACTCTAAAACCTTTCTACGCGAGTCAGCTGCAGCAGGGAGACAAAGGTGTCATTACTGCGCTACACGAGTGGACCGCAGAAACATCCCTGTCTCTATGCACCAGGCTCCTCTCCTGCTGGACCTTAGCCACTGCCTGCCAGTCAGGAACGCTGGGGCCCTCCTTACCGCATTGGGCTGCTGCTGTTGCTGGAGCTGCCTGATGAGTTTCTTGGCCTGCTCCAGCTCAGCACTGGCCTCCTCACTTTGCTGTTTGACTGTGGCCAACTCCCGCTTGACTAGGTAGTTCTCCTCTGCTTCCTGAGCTCGAGTCACTTGTCCCTTGGGACATAACCAACCAAGGATTGGTGGAATGAGCATGAAAACAAAGGAAACAAGAGGGCGGAATGTGTGGGCAAATGTAAAGAGGAGGGATTTTCTAAGGGCATGCTTGTATTAGTTCAAACAAAATGTGATTTACAGTTTAATTTTGTAGAATGATTTACTAATCTTTCACTGTGAGCCACAGTTTAGTATGCCATGCAATTTTTTTTTTTTTTCAAACTCTTATTATTCTGAAATTTCCCCATTGTGGGATAATGAAGATATATTCTATTCTATTCACAAATTTGGTTTAACTGAAGTTCATTAGGTTCGGCATTATTGGATCTTTTGATGTGCTAATCGTTTACATGCAATGCTACACAAAGAAAAGGAGAAAAAGCAAGCATAAGTAATAAAGGGTCAAGAGAAAATGAGGAATATACCTGGATCAATCTATCTGCCAGGGAGGCACTTTCCTACAAAACAAAAATATCAACAAAAGACAGCAGAGACAAACCAGAGGACAGTTTAAAGCGCACAAAAGAATATTTGATTGTTTAACAGAAGAAATGCAATGTTCATTTCCACTCCAGAAATATTTTACATCCTACAGAATGTTGCTCACATTCAGGGTAGAACAGGAACATTGCATGCAAATGTGGGAAAAGTTGCGAATAAGCTGGTGACAAGGAGGCAGTGCTGAGAAAGTAGTGGCAAGTTTTAGACAGGAAGATGCACAGAGGAGCTCTTGCACCGTGCAACAACAGAACACAGACAGTGTGAGGGACCCATGGGAGGTTCAACTGAACAAAAGCTCTGAACTTGTTCAATCCAAGCTTTTCAACAGTTCCAGTTAGTAACGCCGGCTTTACGGGAATTAGCGCAGCAACGGCCTCAAGACGTTTTTAAACTGAGTCAGACCAGTGTTCTTCCTACAGGCCAACACAACCAAGTGGACACCCTTTCTTTTGACAACACATGCAGCAATAGTGCCCATTGGCTGAGACACAAAAGGTGAATGCCATGCAACCTGGCATGCAGTGCTTTGTTTTAACTTAAACAGGAAGCCACTTTTACATTCCAAACAAGCTTGTTACCGTCGTCGAAACAGCTACTGATTTTTAAACATTTCTATCATGATTCTTGTTTCTGATAGTCAGTCCATCTACCGGCTGGTAAAACAGGCTGGATTATGTAAATGGATGACTTTCATCTGACAGAGCCTTGTTAGTGAAAGACAAGACTCCATCATTAGCAGATGGATGATATATGAGCATTCGCGGCAGCATGGGTTAATGTCATGTTGATGGGCAGCGGTGAATGAGTGTCTGCTTACAAACGCTGCTGCACCTACTTTCTCTAGCGTGTCTATCCTCTGCTTCAACAGCCGGTTCTCTGTCCGCAACCGCTAAAAAAAGGCAGAAAATCACATTCAACTGATCAAACCCCACAGCATTCAAAATATTTCTTTACAAACTGATCAATCTTTACATACCTTTATCTCCACTTGCTCCTCCATCTCTTTAGATTTGATTGTAGTGTATTCTTTCTCTAACCTGAACGACAAGAGGAAACTGTAAATCCCAAAGCTTGAAAAATTACGGAAGTTATAAAACTCTTTGCATTCATTTGGGAAGGCTTATGTAAATAGGTAAATGGTGAACAATTTACATTCACATTAAACTTGTCAATAAAAATGCTGACATAAAAACTTAAAGCTTCAACCCTTTAAAATACTTGTACAGAATATTTTTGTGTAATTGCCACCAAGTGCTACATTAGTATTTATCAACTACAGGTTAAATAAAATTTAAAATATATTATGACAAATAAAGCAAACTAATGTATAGGCTTTAAAAAAATACAATTTATAGTCTTTTTTTGGTCAAAGTGACACTATATTCTGATGAGTTCCAAATTTAAAATTTAACTTTTAAAACTTTTTAAACTTTTGACTTTTAAAGTCAAAAGTGAAGTATTAGTAATAGAATTATGATAAACTGAGAATTGTGCTCACTTTTTCATCTTCTTGGCATTGTATTTAACTTGATAAGCAGCTTGGATGACCTTATCTGGACCGCTGTCAAACTGGTGAGGTATGACCTTCTGAAAGTGCTGTAAGGAAAACAATAAAAGGGTTTTTATTATGAAAGAAAAAGGCAACCAAATCTTCCTGACCTCAACATCAGCATGTACACAAGTATTAATTAAGTAATTAATTTACAACGATTAGCACAGGAACATCTATGTTCTGCTTTAAAAGTATGGTGGAGCTGCCCTTGGAGTTGCACAAGTTGTCTTGCTTTCTGATGTCATACCTGTAACATTCCCTCCATGTCAAGCTGGATGAGTTCAGTCTGATTCATCTGAAGGATTGCCAGTCCCACGCGAAAAACTATCTCCAGGCCCTGGAGGAAGGAGTCAACAGAGAAGTGCTGGTGAATATGATTTGATGAGGAATGAGGATGTTTAGCTGCAAGTAAAGAATGAGAACATAACAACTCAATATAGACTACAATATTCGTTTTCATCACAAGGGGGCGGTAAAGAATATCTTGTGGCAGTTGATCTCCATTTAAACTGTTGATTTATCATTCCTCATCTGACTGACAATCTTTATTTTCACCTCACCACATACATTGCAAATGCTATGAAATTTTGCTATTGAGGATCTTGAGCCTTAGTAAAACATTTGTTAGTTTACACACAATGTGAGTATATAGAAAGTTTATAATCAGTCATCTATTCATTTGTGTTTGTAAAAATTCTTTTAACCAACCTCGCACATGAAGATGTCAAATATCCTTGTGGCAATGGGCAGTGGAAAGGATGTGAGGAAAATAGTGAGAAACCAGGAGGAAGCATACATGGAGGTGTGAAAGCTCTGAGCCTGAAAGTGCATGTGCAGCTCTGGGAGTTGTTCCTGAGAGGTGAAAACGATCGATTAAATTTGTCACTCTAGGTCTCCACTCTACCTCTACCAAACTGTAATCAATGGTAGCAGGGCTGAAGGATTTTACCTGGATCATAAATTCAAACTGGTACATGCACAGTCCTAGTTCAGCCATGGTGGGTTTGAAGAGCTCTCGTAGTCTGTAGTCCTGCATCAACTTAACGAAGACGCAGAAAGCCTCCTCTTCTGGCATCTGAATAAAACAGAATTAAATCAAACCTCAGACAAGTCTTTCTTTGCACATATGAAACTCTTGAGAGGTCATGAGTCAGTGTGTTTGTGTGGTGAAGGTGTAATTATTACACCTGCATGAGCAGCAATCCCACAATGAACGCACTCCCTTGACAATAGCCAACCTCCCGGTCAACCAGAGAATATGCCTGTGGTGGCAACACAAGATGTTTCAGTCAGCAGCCACAGAAACAAGACCCAAAGCTGTAAATCTGTCACAAAACTGAGGTTTGCGTGTGATTAGATTATCTCTACAGACAAGCTCACCTTCATGACGTTGAACAGCACTTCCTGGCCGAGGCTGTCCTTCTCCTTGAAGAATTCATGCTCAGGATAAGTGCGAGCGATATCTCTGCGAATCAGCTTTTCACAGGGTGAGGTCATCTTCAGGAGTTCAGAGTACTGATCCTTAATAGGCATATTCTGGGCATTGCACAACAGCTGCCATACTATTGCTCGAAAGTGGTGAGGAACTCCTTTCCTGACAAGTTCCTGTGGAAAAGAAAAAGAAAAAAAAAAAAAAGACTGATATTAATCTAGCTATTAAAAGCATCAAGAATTTTAATGGGCGAGTGTAGACTTTCATATCTGTGTCCTTAGCAACAGAGAAGAGTGTGCATTTCATTATATAAGATTTATGCTTGTCAAATACAGTCTAGTGAGGACATACCTTTTTATTGTTCCCATATATTAACACTGATGCAATTTGATTAAGCAATTTCCTGTGTCTGATGACAAGGAGCCCTGGTACTTCCTGCTGCAATGGGATTAGTGCTCTGTCTGTGTGTGTGTGTGTGTGTGTGTGTGTGTGTGTGTGTGTGTGTGTGTGTCTGCTCAGCCCAGGGTGCATCTGGATCAGAGGTCCACCCACACAGACTCTCATTTCAGATGACAGATTAAGCTTTGTACTGGAACAAAAGAAAAGCTGCTCTGTGAGGTTTGCAGCTGTCAGAGAAATAGTCAGTGACAGGCTCCAACACACAGTAGATAGCAAGTCTAGAATGCTTTAAATGTTCTGTGTTTTGGAGGCTAGTGGGCCTTCAGGAAACAAAATGTATTTCAAAACATCAACTCATGAACGCTTTCGCTTCCTCAATGTTAAACCAGTATCTTAAAGGAGCAGAAGTATTCCATCTGTCACATTATGGTTAATGGTCTGGGTTACTTTCAATTGAAAGGTTAGTGTGATTTTTGTTTGTTCACAAAGTAACATACATATGGGTTCACTGGTTCTTTGTAGCACTTCCTCATCTACTAACTAACGGGGGAAAAAAAGTCACCCTACCCCTGCCAAAAGATGTTTACACTCGGTTTATATTCAATTTATGGCTTCATACATATTTCATGCAGCAAGTACAAGCTTCCATCACAATCATCACAATTATCTTCATCATCAAGCAGGTTATCTTATTGCATATCGTATAGGTGCGTTTCAAACCAAACAATATAACATTTAAGATGTGACTGAAGCGCAAAGTTGTCATTTGGGAATTAGAGCAATGTAATACAGAAAAATGTTTAGGTGCTCACAACTAGGTGGACAAATGCGGATAATTAGAAATAAAATTGCCGATTTAATGATTTGAATAAAACTATATACATCTAAATATGAGCAGATGGTATAAATTTATACAAATGAGAATTCATTGGTTACTTTTGTATGTTTTTCCTTCACGATGTTTGACGTGTCACTCTTTATATCCTTCCCTCTTAATATGGTTAATCTACCTTCGCTGGAACCACCAATGGATTATTTACAAAAAACTGAAAGTTGTAGTCTGGCCAGATTAATTTTGTTTTCCTGTCAGATTTATTCACGTTTTTACCACCAATAGTCTCCTTCAATTGCACAGTATCCATGTACACCTTGCATTACTACAGTTGTTCCAGTCAAACAGCTTCCAAATGTCAATACTGAGAGTCATCTCCGGGTCATGGATTCATTTTAGATCTCAAAGTAACGAGGCAACTGATTACATAAACTGTTAGGATAAACTGTTAACTAACAATTATCTAATATTAAACAGTTTACATAATTCAAAAACAGAGCATGTACTAAAGTCCGCTGTAGTCATGTGGATAGATGAGGGGCAGCAAACAGTCAATGCCAGCTAGATTTTAAAAAGCAAACAAGTATGCATATACTATGGTATTTTTATTATGGGGTTCCTACAGTACCATAGAAGTTAAGTACTTTTTAAATATCAAAATTTGCTACAATGCTTCTTCTTATGGACAAAATAATTCAAGTGCTCTTAATATGTCACCTGGGGTCTAACTGATTGCACCTGAATGTAGCACGAGTCCCTGTCACTTCATATCGACAAGGCCGCTACCTGCTCTCACCTTCAGCTGCTTCTCCTTCTTTTTGCGCACCTCTTCCCACTCGTTGACAATTCGTCCCCACAGAATCCAAGAGTCCTCCTCCAGGTGGGAAAGGTTGGAGGAGGCAGAGGAGCTGGACACTAAGGAGGAGCCACTGTTTCGCCTGGAGCCATTCATGGAGCGCAGAGACTTGCTGTCTGTCTCCAGAAGCCTGTAATAAAGACAAGTCCGACTACCTTTAATTAAGTACATACGCAAAAAACTATCTGACACACCTTTACTCATCTTCAACTATATATTCATATTAAATATTTACATAATTAGGACAAAATACCTTTGTCAACCACAGGTTTGTGTTAAAAACCAACAGGTATATAACAACTAAACAGTGCAACTTGTTTAGATTTCATTTTATCATTATTTTTTTTTAAAACCTGTGATACAGATCTGAAAGCTCGAAAAAGTGTTACGACTAGGCCTAATTCAGCCTCAGTACCGTGCACGGAAACCTCCCCGAAACAGAGCAGATGGAGTGGCCACACTGTGAAATGAGTCGGTCACGAGGTTTACGATGTTTCCCAAGGGCGCCGGTCTCTCTTTGCTATCCAGAACTTTTAAAAACATCCTTGAAGTTCATGTGTATTCTGTGCACTGTTCTATCCACGGCTGATACTCATACTGTAGATCAAACAAAAGACCCACTTAGAAAGTTAAAAGGTTGTGAAAAAGGCTTGCGGCTGAAAATGAAATGGCTAGTTTTAAATGGAAAAAAGTCTCATATGGTTTCTGCTCTTGACTTTAACCACCAGTACAGGTTAGCCAGAACAATAGCAGATCAGTGTTTTGTTCCTTAAAACCTGCATCTAAGAAAAAACAACTTCCGCATACAGTTGAGTGTAAATTCCTAATTCCGACTAATGTTGTAGATTTCAGTATTTAGTAAAACCATGAGTGTGTATTTCAGCATCTTTCTCAGCATCACACTAATCAGAGTGTAGTTTGAGGTAATAATAAAACGACCTGATCTAGGACTGATGTTTAGTGTAATTCCCAGACGTCACGGTTTGCTAACGCTCATGACACACACAAAGGCTCGGAAATGTGATCATGGAAAAAAGGCCGGGGCCTCTCCCATGAAACGTGACATCAGCAAGGGTGCTTCCAAAATGGCTAAGGTTACAGCCAGAATTTGGGTTAGGTGAGAGGGAGAGAAAGAGCAGAACCAAAGTTCTGACGACCGATGTTAACAGATGGCGTTCCGGGGTCATATATGTGTTTTTAAGGAATGTTTCTGGAATGTTAATGAAGAAAGGATCAGTTGAAATCTCAAGCTCTTTTAATATTTTATTTAATAAACTGCACATCAAGCACCATCTACTGTCCATCAGCAGTGTTGAGGAGCCCATGGACAGCTTATTTGAGATAATGTTGTAATAAATAAAACTTTGTTATTCTCAGATGTGGTGAATAAAAATATACTGTAATAATCCTTCTGGTGACACCAGTAATGGATCCGGTCAATCGTATCTATAACGGAACTACACTGACCTGAATTTGACAAGATTATTTTTGAAGCGCTTCAGGCATTTCCCGTTCACGCTGCAGCATATGTACATAATCACACTTTGCTAATAATTTACCAGTGGCCAAATATCGGCCTCAAGTTTCAACAATTCAAATCAAAATAATGTATTTTTAAAGCATATAGCTTTCTACATTGAATATGCAGCTGTTAGTATTATTACGTAGTTAGAAGCAAAGGTAGAACAATTATATGTTATTTAAATGTCATGCCTTCATTTGCAACACAATTTTTATTGTAATAATCTTAAAATACGACTTTCCACCTTACCAAGATAAGCTCATGATGTAATCCTCATGCCTCTAACATTTAGAAATTCCGCAGCAGTCCATGATATATCATCATATGTCCACGAAACCTCCACCTCCGAGTGCGACGAGCTAACAAATATAATCAGCCTTTCTATCTGCTCTGCAGGGTACAAAGGCCTCAACAAATACACAAACACATGGTAGGCATGGAGCGTGCAGGGGAATGCTCACTATTGACCCTCCTCCCATTGCACCTGTCTTTTGAAGGAACCGGTATGGGGTTCACCAGTTACAGTTTGCTGAATGCTTCCAAGTGTCTTCAGGAAACAGATTTGCCTTTGAACACAGTTGTCGAGTCGGCGTCCTGAAGCAGCGAATCACACCAGCAATGATCTGTGCTTTCAGCAGACCTTAGTCATCTTCACCAGTGTGAACTGTGACACAGTGCTAAACTCTAAACTGGGTTCCCATGCGAACACAGAGTGCACTGGCCACAGTCACAGAGGAGGAAACACTCACAGATTTGGAAACGGAGGCATTGTGTCACCCTTCAACGGTGCATTATTCAGATGGGAACAATGAGCACATCACAGCCAACACGTTTTCCATTTCAAGAGCCCAGTGTGATCACTGTTAAATCATTGGATGAATTCCTCAGGATTTAACAAATAACATCGGAATACCTCAGTGCCCTCTATTTTTAAAGTTTTAAATCCTAAAAATTACTGAGCAGAGGATAAACCCTCAGAAGCTCCACAAGCAGCCGCTGTCTCACCTACATACACAGAGCGACACCCATTCAGCATGACACACTGTTGCCCACACCTCCAATGGAATCCAAAAGGAATGCAACACTTAACAAATGAACTGTGTAGAATTGAAGCTGTTGTTTCCCCTGTAGGTGCAGCCCCCACTGTTGCACTTCACTGGAAAGTTTAAACCAAAAGTTTCAAATCCGAGCTCGGGGCTTTCCTGTGGGGAGTCTGCAGGTTCTCCCCGTTCCTGCCTGGCTTCTCTCTGGGTACTCTGGCTTCCTCCTACATGTCCAGAGACATGCAATTGTGGGGGTAGGTGAACTGGAAACTCTAAATGGTCCTGAGATGTGAATGTGAGCGTGAATGGTTTTCTGTCATTGTATGTTGGCCCTGCGGTGACCTGGCGACTTCGTCCAGGGCATACATCACCCCTCACCTGAAAAACAGCTGAAACAGGCTCCAGCGCCCCCACCATACCATCAGTTTTGACAAAACAGACTAGATTTTACTTTCAGAAAATGAAACTGCACCTCCTAATTGTCGTTGTGCATACATCTGAGTCAAAAACGCACAAAAGCCACAACAAGCTGGCTGAGGCATTTGGAGTAAATAGGAAGCTTATCTGATAACTTTAGATGAAGGGAAACTACAACTCTTTGCACTTCTCTTTCCTGTTGTTGCGCATATAGGACAGCCATCTTCATGGTTCGGAAGATGGCTGTCTCGCGGCTGTCCTGGGACATGGACCATGTCCCTTCTGGTCCAGGAGGCAACTCAAACAATACGAAAGCAGGTATTGATATGAGGTCAGGGGAGAGGAAGAGAATGGTAGTGTGACTCACACCAAAGCTAATAAAGATTAGCACTCATTAATAAAAATGTGCTTTCTATGAGCACAGCCTTTTCCAGATGTGAATGAAATCTAGCTGATTGTTAAATGTGTTATTACTTATTAAATCTTCTGCTAACGTGCAGGAGAAGCTTCACGACCAGACAGGCTTACCTATTCTGCTCCTCAAGCTTAGCGAGCAGCTCCACATCATCAGGGCTGAGCTGAGCGGGTGTGGATGGTGACAGGGCGGGCGAAGAAAGAGATGCGGAGGAAGTGGTGGCAGTGGTCTGCAAGGATGTGGGTGTCGCCACCTGGCTAGCCATCTGACTGACCGTGTGGGACACCGAGTTCTTCACCCATGAGAGAGTCGCACTCAGCCTACCAGCAACCTTGTCTGTCGCCACCTGTGGAGGACGGAACAAAAATGAGTGAAAACATCACTCAGTAATAAAATATGCAACGCTTGGGTGAACTGGTGGCATCTAACTCCTCAGCAAACATTTAGCTGGCTTGACTGGGAGCACAGAAACACTCTCTAAATTGGTCTTGGTTGGACTGGAATTCAGATTTGAAAGGCAAACATAACATTCTCTAAAATCATTTTCATGCTATTGCACTGGCACAGATTTGTGTCTGTGGCATGGTTGATGATTTATTTATATTACCAGCTCGGTCATTCTTGCTTTCTGCCAAGTTACCTTGGTTGACAATTGTGGTGATTTCAGTTGTTTTTAAAGATTTTCTCAAAATGTTGACAACTGATTTTATTATTTTTTTTAAATAATTGTTCAAATAAGAATTCAGGTCAACTTCTAAATCAAAATATTTTTAAATTGTAGTATCATGGCACAAAGCAAAAGGGCTCTGCATATATCTTTATTTATTCTGTTTCTACAATGCAGTAATGCATCAGTGTTAATTCACATATCACCAAACTTTTGGTGATATGTGAATTAACACATACAAAACGTACAAAAAAGTATGTCAACTGAAACAGTAAAAACAGATTCATCCATACCTGCTGCTTTGTAATCCAAAAATAAGTGGTTTTCAGCTGATATCACACCATGAAAACTGAAGTTGATCTTCATAAAAAAAAAACAAAAAAAAACCAACAAATTCATTCATTTGAAGTCTAAGTGAGACGTTCTATGTGTATGTGATCCACTGTTCCCAACCTTTGACCAGTTAAATGACACAGTGCATTCAAGCCGTATGCTGATCAAGCTGTCAAAAGGGGTCAAAGTGCTGCAGAGTTCTTAAGAGCTCCAGCTAAATTCAAAGTACACAGGAAGTCAACCTCTGAACTCAGAGGAACTATCTCTACCTGGAGGAGGGGGAAAATAAACAGTACAACCTACATCTGATTGGAGCGGGAAGTTACAGGTACATTTGGCAGACCCAAAAATCACTTTATAAGATGCATGAAATTATTACAGTATATCCGTAACATGTCCACCGGAGGCAAAACTAATAAAGACAAACAACAAAAGAGGTGGAGATCATGGCGTGAAAACAACACTTTTACCCTTTGTAGTCTCCCTGTGAACAATAAAGGGTCACTTAACTATAAATGTAATTTATCTATCACACCATATTGTTGTGAATTCGGTGTTATTTATCTTGTAAAAATGAGAATTAATAAGGCCTGGGCTTTAGGTACTGCTATTAAAAACACGAAAAAGGCTGCAGTGGCAAGTATAATTATGGAGCAAGTACTTTCAAGTTCATCATCAGCTTAATGAAAGATAAATGATTGCCAGGCTGGAAACAAGTCAGCAAAACATATACCTATATGGCTTTTGAAAAACTACAGTCAAAAAGCACCGATGAAGCTGAACCCTCTACAATGATACTACTGCATTGCTTTTTTAAACTCAATTTACAAGCTCGTGAGGATCCGCATCAGTAAAAGATGTGTCCTTGCCCCAGGAAAGACGGGGGGGGGGGCAATTTAGCAGATTTTCCACTGAGACAGCAAAATGGCCAATATAGTTAAAGTTTAAGATGTTTACTGTAACTGAATATGTATCCGTGTGTAGACAAATAAATTATTCAACTATTAGACATATCAAATAGTTTATAGATAGTTCAAGAATCAGCAATATTAAGGACAGAAACCGATGAAACTATTCTGAAAAGCTGAACTCTCTCATCTGTGTCTCCTCAGCCTGCCAAGCCCTTTGCATGCACCACTGCACCGAGCGAGCATTGTGTTTGACTGCTTTAAAAGCAACAGAGGATTTAAGAAATGGAGGTTTCCTCACACACTGGCTCTTTCTGTGCGTGCATAAACTAACCAGAGACAGAAAAGATGGTTTTCCAAGCTAATAATAATTAATAAAAATCAAATACTGGTCAAGATTTTCTGTCAACGAAAAATGTTATTATTAGTATTATTTTTTAAAAAGGCAATTATAAAGACAATTCATTGAAGTATTAAATACCATTCAAGACTAAAATAACAACCTAAATCAACTCCCCCTTCATTCCAAATTTAAAACCATAATCTCTGGTTCTTGTTTGTGGACAATAATGAGTCACTCAAACTGTTATTGTTCTTTATTTATTTAACCAAGTCAAATTCCTTGTATGTACAAATGTACTTGGCAATAAATACCAATTCTGATTCTGATTTATCTGCAATTGTTGAAACAGTGTCAGATCCCCTGTGCCATGCCTTTTGTATAAAACTCCATTCAAGCAGCAGCCTTAAACTCCAATTATCCCAGTGAGAACAGGGAGAGGCCCATGCTTTGAGGGATCCTACTGTGTCCAGGTGGCCTGAAAGCCTTCCTGCTAGCGCACACAGCCAGCTGAAGCAGAGCTTCTCTATAAATCCTGGAGACAGAGATCGTTTCTGCTTTTGTTCCCCTGAAAAGCGGCCCCGAGACGCAGGGTGCATAGCTAATGAAACCCGCAGCAAGGCCAAAAACGAAAATCCTCAGTAAGAAAAACCTTGAAGACGACTGAAGAACTGAGAAAATTAAATACAGAATGGATTACAGAATAGCTCTGTTCACTTAACTCAAATTGAACACTGAACCAATACAGCTATAATCTTTGGTGACTCGTTTCATCATTCACATTTAAATACATGCAAACTCTTGGCAGTGTGTAGACTGTGTGTGCGCTGCGTCGGGGTAAAACACAGGCCTTGCTTATAATAACACACTCATGCTGAGGTACTGTAAGAAGCTATCTGCTTCAAGCGCGGAGAGCCTCTGATATCCTCTGTATGATCAGCATTTCAAGTGGATAGAGTGAGAGCTACAGCCATAGGTTAACAATTTACACACTCAGTAGACAACGTCTGTGCAGCAAAAAGAGGAGCAAAGGTTTTGCTGACTTACTGGTTTTGGTTGGGATATCCCGTGAGGAAAAACAGAGAACCAGATCTAAAACTGCAACTACAAATCACAGTGAGAGTTCGTGTCAGCTTTATTGTCTTCATCAGTGTGTGGCATATGGTTCCCCACAGCCTGCCCCTAGGGCTCTGTGACATACCCATATGTTGCAACCCTCATTCCTCTCACCTCACCTACACCCTGCTGTCAGAAGTCACCTCAACTTCATAGTATCACATGTTTATTCTGCTAAAGCACTGTAATACAGCTCAAACACAATCTGAGAAATTAAAGTACCTTAATAGTCTTTTTTATCAAATTTAATCCTAGAACCTCAAAGTACTGAATGTTCCCTCACCTCCACACTGAAGCCACGGGTCAAAGTAAAGCTTGTGAGCCTCTTTCTGTAGTGACTGCTGCAAGTACAGACAGGCATGCCCTCTGACGTCATCACTTCTTGTGTTTTATGTGCATTTTGCTGACTGACACAAAAAAAAAAACTGCAGAGGTGTTCAATAGCACGAATACACAGGAAACAACTGGGGAAAAACTGCAATCACAGAAATGGTACTTAAAGATATAACGTCTTGATCAGCAAGTCTTTCACAGCAGGTTACAAGTCAGTCTAATTATTACAACATCGTTTAATATGTGATCATAAAACTGTTGGACTTTAGTTTGGTTCTTGCTCTACTATGCATGACATTATGATGTGTTTCTGCAACTTTTTGTTGAAGATATCTGTGTTTTGTTTTGTTGTTGTTGTTTGTTGTGTTTTTTTTGTTGTTGTTTTTTGAAATCCAGGCTGAAGCCTCCTCTCATGCGTGTTATCCAACTTTACAGAGTAACAAACTGGAGCGGCGCTCACAGGAGACTATTCCTTTTAAGGCTCTCTTGTGTTGTGAGCTGAAATGGAGATGCAGCATCAAGCCCAACTCTCTGCAGAATGTCTTCCAGAAAGCTCTCACACTCGACGAATATGACGAAACTACCGCGGTGTTAGATAAACTAATTCAAACTTTCAGCATACAAAACGTATTTATTAATTAAACGAAACATGAGTTTTTTTTTTAAGGCGAGGGCTTATCCTGTCTTAGAAGACATTTAGCTATTTTTCCCACACGAAACACCGGGGACAACACTGATCCGCGACTAATCCGGCGCATGAGTTCGTTTCGACAGAAGACGTTTAAAACACATTGCCACAAAATTCACGGTTGACAGAGAAAGTGACACTTAAACGTTTTTTTGAGTTCGTATTTATCTCAACAATTAGACAGAACCCGAAAACACAAGGACATCCTTTACCTTGACACGATTTTAACCAGCAGCAACAAACGTAGTCCGCTTCCCATGCACAAAAAAACTGGTCCCAACATAAAAACTAAAAGGATGTTTTTCAGAGACTTTGGCAGAATACATTCGCTAAATATTCCAAGTTAGCATAGCTACGTTTACGCACAGCTAATTCACGTTAGCTAGTACCCATTGACTCGTCGGTCCAGCCCATGGCCGTATACGTGTACACAAGCGCTTGCAGAACTCAGACAGTCGGCGGCCTAGCGAAATGTTTACATCGAATTGCGCATGCGCATCATCCCAACAACTCCCACGATACCACACTTCCATCTAACGTTCATACTGTAAAACTGCATGTGACCTCCCACTGTTTTCTTAGAGAGTGCTGTACTGTATAACCATATTGCTTAAAAAAAAGTAATGTTTCGAATGGGAATAAACAATCGCTTTCTCGAGTATGGAAGATAAATTATGTGATTTTTATTTGTCAATCTAATCTTAGTTTCTCTTGCTTTTTTTGCTTTATAAATATTATATCTTTAAGTGCATAATATTCTGAAAATATTTGTGCAGCACACAGATTATACACTTTGTGTGCAGTTAAGATCTGACCTTCTAATGTCAGTCGTTAATGTCATTCAATTTGGAGCATAAAACAAAACTATCACTCAAGTGCAAACAGATTTGTTTCTTGTTATGTCTCAGCTGAAAAGCCGTACAAGTAAATACTACCTTTTCAGATAGCTGAGAAGTGCTTTGTTCTCAGGTTTATTAAGTCCTTCATTTAAAATATCATTATAGAAAATTAAACATTTCTAAGACTGTTGTGTTAAATTACAATTTGGCAACACTGGCTGAAACCAAAAAAGCTCACCTGAAAATCATTCTTGAAAGTGGAAGTGTAGACCAGAGGTTCAGTGCTGCTTCAATGCCGTTTTTGTTAACGTTTCATACCAAAACATCCCTTATTCCCTTCCTAAAAAAAGCTTTGCGTTGCGTACTCCTTGGAAAATAAAAGTATGAACTGAAAGCATACAAATTTAGTATTGAAGCTGCACTGTAAAGAACTAAAAGCTGACATGGATGCCTTTGATAGGTTCATGTACCCGACAGTCACTTAGTGACGACAGTCAGTAGAAACGTATCTACATCACACCAAATGTGACGAAAGTAGATTGGATTCACATTCCAAACTGCACCAGTGAACCTACTTTTCAGGTTTTGTGTGACAGCAGTGACGCAGGCCTTTTGTCCTGTGTCAGACACTCCTCTAGTCACATAAAGTCAACTTAAAAGCACCTGAAACAAGCTTCGAATAATGGTCTGAAATAGAAATAATAACAATGGAGCCTATTCTGCACCATGTTGGATTTTTATTTGAAAAGAAATATCGAATAACAATGGTGGAACGATGTACAGACATTAGCGTGATAAAAAAAAAAGTCTTTCTCTTAAAATTTTTCATAAATTACAAGTATAACAAAGACCAATGTGGATGAGTCTTCTTATAGTTAAAACAAATCATTAAATGCTAAAATGCTTTTGAGGAGTGGTTTCAATCACAAACATATTCAGGAATAAAATCTAATAACTTGAAAGGTTCTAAAAGAAATTTTCAGGAAATGTTGACAATGGGCCAAGAAACAGCTCATTAAATTTAGGTAATGTTCCAAATTGCAGAGGGACTTTGACCTTTAATCTTTAAAAGATTGAAGGTAAAGGTTAAAGGCCCAGGGGCATTGAATGTAAAGTAAACTACTATGGTATGTGACCTTGCATTACTACTGTCTATACAACGCAATATGGTAACAAGCTGCTTGGTGAAGGTTGATTTTTAATCCAAGAAATTGCTGCCATCATTATTTGTAAACCTGTTTTTTTTTCTTTCTTTTTTTTGTAGTTAAAATTTAAAGGGCAGTTGGTTGTACAATAATATCACAATGATTTGTGCAAATGTCACATTGTAAAAGATGTTGCATTGAGATGACAAGCATGTAAAAAAGTAAAAAGTTGTAACTGTCTTTAGCTAAATAAATATTTGTCAGAAACATTTTGTGGCTAAGTATAAAAAGGTATAAAAGCATGAACCAACAACAATAACCCTATTGTGTGTAAGGCTCGCAGAACGCAATCAATTATAAAAGAAACAAGTCAGAATCATATACACTTTTTGTGTCTGCATGCATGTCTGTTTGTCCAAAAGACATTACAACCAGATTAAAACGTTTTTTCTTGTATCCAGTCTGCAAACAATTCGAGAGGGATAAAAACAACATAAAAACCGACATATATTTATTTGGGTAATATCCACTCCGAATCGCTAGAGGGCAGAGCCGTGGGCCCAGCTGTATGGCGACTCCTCACCTCATCCTGTGACACCGTATTTACCGCACATGCGCATGAGGTCCTTCCTTTTTCCCAGTGCAGCGGAGTCAATCCCCAGTCTTTGGCTCCGGGCTCCTTCATAAGGAGACTAAAAGACTGCAAAATGGTTTGTAATTTGTCCCAATATGCGAATAGATGCATACATAAGACGTACATATTGTGCTGTGTGCTGTCAGATGTTTCAAAACATGCTCCTGACGTTCAGATGAAGTTTGATTGATTCATGCTAATGCTCACCGGTCCTTCCTAAGCGTGGCCTAATGGCCACCCATACCCAGTCGCTGTTGTGTTTTGTATACGGTCCTTTACAATATATTTATTTCTAGTGTTATAGATATCCATTCCCTAAATATTAGTTTTATTTGCTTTGCCAAAAGCTTGTCAACTTATCGTACAGTCGACTTAGCAATTACGCTAATGCAGTCCATTTCCATTAGTTCGGCGTGCTATGGTTAGCCCGATCCAATGCTTCCAAGTGACACTGACAGCCCGGGCAATGTGTGTATAACACGTTAAGTTGTTGTGAAATTGGTGTATTTTGCGGTGTGAAACGTCAGTGATTAAATTATGTTTTTTTTTTTAGGGTTTTGTTAAAGTGGTGAAGAATAAGGCCTACTTCAAGAGGTACCAGGTCAAATTCAGGAGGAGGAGAGGTGAGATGCCTTATTGTAACCATTTGCGTCTGGAAGTTGATAATGTACCAATTGAGATGTGTGTGCCTTTCAGAGGGAAAGACTGACTACTTTGCTCGCAAGCGTCTTGTTGTACAGGACAAGAACAAGTACAACACACCCAAGTACCGGATGATTGTCCGTTTCTCCAACAGGGACATTGTCTGCCAGGTGAGTGTGCTATAGACTAATCAAGTAAAAGATAGATAATATGGCTGTGTGACCCCAAGCATATTCATTCACTTTTCCAGTAATAACTGTTATGATTCTGACATGGCAATGGCTGTCTTAAAGTAGTCCAAACAAAGTGTCTTGAAGAAGAAAACAAGTTCTATTACGACTTTCTAAGCATGTAAATAAACCTTTTGTTTTAGGTAAGTTTAATGTTATTTTATTCCAGATTGCCTATGCCAAGATTGAGGGTGACATGATCGTGTGTGCGGCCTATTCACACGAACTGCCAAAATACGGTGTCTCCGTGGGTTTGACTAATTACGCAGCAGCTTATTGCACCGGTTTGCTGCTGGCTCGCAGAGTAAGTTTTAGGCTTGATTGTACAAACTCCTCAATATCTTTACTGATTTGTGTTAATGGCATTTTTTTAGAGTTGTCTTCAAGAGACTTTCTTACCTGTTAGAAGTCTTGTGAAACCTGTGGAATTGTGAAATGTTTCCCATTTTGTCACTTCAGCTCCTGAACAAGTTTGGCCTGGATAAGGTGTATGAAGGCCAGGTTGAGGTGACTGGTGAGGAATTCAATGTGGAGAGCATTGATGGTCAGCCAGGTGCATTCACCTGCTATCTGGATGCTGGACTTGCAAGAACCACCACAGGCAACAAGGTGTTTGGTGCTGTCAAGGGAGCTGTGGATGGAGGCCTGTCCATCCCACACAGGTAACCTGTTACACTTGAGGCAACGTGTACTAATTTGCTAACTTGTGTGACTTTGCTGCAATCGTGAGAAATATTGTTTGTAATAATGCAGTAACCTTGATTATAGTTTGAGATTGGTGGCGAAACTGATTTATTTTTTTTTTTTAACTTAGTTTCTTTTGCCAAAAGATTAACTTGTTCTTCCAGAACATGAGCAAAATGACACTTGAACTGGCTTGAATCTGATGGGTTTGATGTAAATTCAGTACATGTACAGTTACTGAATCAGCTGCTATTTATTTTTTTATTTTTTTTTACAAACAGTCTGATTTGGACCTACTACTGCAGATTGACGGAGATGTGTTGTGCTCAATATAATCATTCACTGTCACTATTTTTAAGTTGCAATAGTTGTCAACTCTTATTGTTAGGCTTTATGATCAGTAACTGCATTGTTTTGCAGCACTGGCAGCATGATTCTATCCCTCATGCTTCTTTGCCAGTAGAAATTACATTTCCAACCTGTAGCCTCTCCTCTGAATAGACTGTTCCACTACATACCCAATTCAGCATACATTTGAATTCTCTGTAATTACAAAGTTGGTGTTAAGCTTTAGAACTTTATGGTCTTGTCTTGATGAACAGCATCGTATGTTGACCACACTGACATGCGAGTGTTGCTTTTAGCAGCATTCATTGATCTGTTTAACATATAGCATGCTAATAATTAATGCAACATTTTAAACTGTTCAATTGCCCTCTATTGTTGCCACAAAACTATGAAAAAAGCGGTTTTCATGAAGAGTGGGGAGCCTGACTTTCAGTAGAGTTTACCAAACCTCATATCAACGCTAAAGCACTACGTCCTAGGTATTCCCCAGCTCAGAATGAGCCGATGGTTCTGACAGATAGAATCATAAAAACAATAATGCTGCTTCCTGCTTATTGAATTCTTGAGTGATAATTGGCTGATCATAACTGAAAATGGCCTCCGATAAATTTGTAGGTTTAATTGATGTGTATGTTATCAAGCTTTTGTTTGAGTGTATTGCCCTCAGAGGCACTTGTCTTCACTTTTTTCACTGCCAGTATTTGAACAGCACACCATTCTATATAGTATATCTAATACAAATAGGGTACTATTATATGTTAGGATCTAAATAAGGGCAATTTTATTGAGCTGTAGCAAACAGCACCATGAGAAAAGTGCTTGTTTACTTATTTCTTTTTGAATATCCCATAGCACAAAGCGGTTCCCTGGATACGATGCTGAGAGCAAGGAGTTTAATGCTGAGGCCCATCGCAAACACATCATGGGCATCAATGTGTCAGAATACATGAGCTACCTGATGGAGGAGGATGAGGACACTTACAAAAAGCAATTCTCCCGCTTCATCAAGAATGGAATAACTCCTGACATGGTAGGTCTGCTTTGTGTGTTGTAAACGTTGTTTCTACATTCTAATCATTATTCTAAATGGCAGCCAGATGTTGTTGGGAGACTGAACATTTTTGAGTATTTTTGACAATTGTCCTATTGTAAAATTTTGTGTCGTGCTCTTAGTCGTGCTAAAACCTGATTGATATTAACTGAAACATATTCAAGTTGTATAAAATAAACAAATTCCATCATGTGAAGATGCTTATTTAGCCATAGATACTCACCTACTGCAATGGAACTGGCTGCCCCGGTTATTCAGCCAAGTAGCAGATGTTGCAGAACTGAGACAGAAACTGATCCGATTTTAAACGGAAGCATGCAGAGATTCCTTGTTAGTTTTCATAAGGAATGTTGATCTTTTGGACCAAAAATCTTCCAGATGATATACTTGGATGAATAATGTACATGTTTGACTTAGTAGATTTCTTCTGGAAGTCACTAATATGATTTGAAACGTGAAGGCCTGTCATTTAGGAAGTAGCAGGGAGGTTGCCTAACAATTTTGCGCATTCATGGGACGGCCTTGACATTAAATTGAGTTTTTCCCTCAGATTGAAGAAATGTACAAAAAGGCTCATGCTTCCATTCGTGAGAACCCTGTCCACGAAAAGAAGCCTCCCAAAGAAGTCAAGAAGAAAAGGTGAGAAGTGCTTTTTAAATTCTATTACAGTGAATTAAAAAAAAAAAAAAGCCGATACTAATGGCGAGTATTGTGACACTAGGTGGAACCGTGCCAAGCTCTCTCTGGCCCAGAGGAAAGACCGTGTTGCCCAGAAGAAGGCCAGCTTCCTCCGGGCTCAGGAACAAGAAGCTTCAGACTAATGTGGCCCATCTGCTTCAGAAATTGCTCAATAAATGTATGGAAAAGTCAAATCCTCTTGCCTACATGATTATTTTGACGAACTTGTGGTCTGCACAAATAAATCAGGCGGGGAGTCGGGGTGGAGGTCAGATAGTATGGTTAAATTTTATTGATTTGACATGGCTTTAGAAAATTGTTCACTTCAATATTTACCAGACTTATTCCTTAATTTAATATGAAAGTGGCATAATTTTCTACCACTAAGATTAAAAGCCATGTTAAGTACAACTACATCACAGTGAAAGTGCAACAGGTTAAAAACTTGGTCAGTTCTCTTTGTGCTTGTGTTCCTCACGAGTCTTTCGTGTGAGAGATTCTCTTCCACAGCAGCGTCTTGACATTGTTCAGAATCAACGAGTGCTCGATTTCCATCTGCTCCGTGGAGCCTTTCAGAGCAATGCAGGCGTACAGCTGCTTCTCCAGCTCCTCTCTCACGTCAGACGGAGCGCCCCTCAGGATGTAGTTCTTCAGGGTTTCACAGGCTTTGGCCAGGTTTGGCCTGCTCACCTCTGTGGTGCAGCGGTGCTTGGTGAGGTCGCAGGAAGTGAGGCAGTCTGCCCCGAACAGACAGTCCTGGTCCACGTCACAGCGTTGTTGCCTCATGCCTTCCTGGAAGACGGCCTCGGGGACGATGTACCTAGCGTCCATCACCTTCAGGTCGTGGCGGTCGTTGTAACCGAAGCTGTTGGCGCTCATGTCGCACATGAGGAAGCTGCCAAACGTACCGTGGAAGACGTCCTCCACCAGTTCCAGCAGTCCGATGGAGATTTTGGCCTTGAATGGCCACGACGGAGTGAACCACTGATCCATACTGTGGCGCAGGCCTGCAGGGATCCACACCTCCAGGATCCAGGGCAGACTGATCCCATACAGCGGGGAATAGGGTACCTTCTCCGTCACGTACAGGTCTCCGCAGAAGCCCAGCAGCTTTGGTGTGTGCTCTCTGTCTTGCAGGACTAACGCCAGCAGGAACTCATTGAGCTGCAGCAGCGCCCACGAGGAGTGGGCCTCAGGCAGCGAGATGTGTCCGTCCTTGTTGGCGTCCGTGATGGACAGAACCTGAGCCGCCAAGTCTGCGAGGTTGGCCTGATCCCCCACTTTGGACTATAAAAGATGAGGAAAACCTTTAAAGGAAATAACATTTTCACCATTTTGTTTTGGGCAAGATTTCAACCTTGAGGTGGTCGAGGATCATCTCTCTGAACTTCTCCACTGAGGTCCCTTTGGAGGGTTTGTTGAAGCCCGCAGCCTTTTTTCTGGGTTCCACCTGATTTTCCAGGTCGTAACGATGGGCCTCCTCCATCTGGCACTTAATCACGCCCTCCAGGTCTCCCCAGCCTCCAGTATACACCTAAAACGTACAAACCCAGTTCTGAGGTGCGGTTGGATTGCTAGCAGACTGGAGAGGAGAGTGTGTGTGTGTGTGTGTGGAGGCGGCTCCTGACCTGGCTTTTGGGTTTGGCAGTGAAGCACTTCCCCAGGTACAGAGTGCCTTTCTCGCACAGGCTGCTGCAGGCCGAGCCATCGATGAGCCCCCGCCTGTATTTGTCACACTTGGAGAGAACGGATAAAAGGTGAGCAACAGGAGGCTGCGGCGTTGGAGGAGAACCAACAACATACTCACGATTGAATTTTTGCACTCATGTCCGCGACACAGCTCTGTGTAGGACGAGTACTCGACGTAGACGATCCAGCTGCCCACGAACACTGCCAGCCATGAGAAGAACAGGTACTTCATGTGGAGGTAGGAAAACCTGGCCTGGTAGCCAAACAAAAGAGAAATATTGCAGACAGCAGCGCTCAAGGTCAGCTTGTCATCCCATACTTAATATTCTCCGCTCCTTTAAACCTACACTCGACTGTTTTCAAGGCAAATGTTAAGGCATCACTGCTTTTATTTGTGTAGTTGCTTTTGCAGATTTCACTCAGAATCCAAAGAAACGTGTCGATTGTTTTATTAAAAGAGTGATCTGTTAAAATATTGGCTTAAATTAAAAAAGTAGAAAGCATTGAATTCCTCTTCTCAGCATTCCAAAGTTGCTGCTGCAGACCTTCTTTTATGTGCTGAAAATTCAGTGAAAATGTGCAAATTGTAACTATAGTGACATAATACTAAGGTTTGTGCAGTGTGCATGCTTGTTTTTGGTCATTTGTCCTGTTTTCTTTGATTCTTTGATTGCTTTTAAAATAGGCTTACGAAGGGTGAGCGTGGTGTGCATGTTCTCCTGCCATGTTAGAGAAGAATGTTGACATCATCATTGTTGTACTGTTTATAAATAACAATTAAGAATTGATATTAATAAACTCTAAAGCAACATTTTAAAAAAATCTTTTGTCTAATTACCCAGGTAATATATGTTAGTCTAGTTAGATCTACAATTTTAATCCATCTAAACCCTCCTTTCCATTCTATTGATTCCCAGACTTCCTCAAAGTTCTGAATGTTTCACTTCCCTGTTTTTTTTTTTTGTTTGTTTGTTTTTGGGGGTTCTTTTGGTTATTTTTTACTCTTGTCTCACTCTTTGGATGCATGAGACACACACATCTTATTTCCATTCCCGCAGCGATGATTCCATTTGTGTCTGACAGGCCTTCTATCCATTTCCTGCTTCTGGACACCACAGCTGAAGTTCAAGCTTTCAGATAGCCTGGATGTCACCCTGTAATCTCATTTATGCACTGGCCCTCAATCTCACACTGCAACAAGCCCCGTTCTGAAGAAGAGAACCGTCTTATTCTGCTGAACAGTCAGCAGCAGTAAGGCCACAACATTTCACAGTTTTAAATACTGTTAATCCAGCACGGACATATGTGAGCAGATGGATGAATGCAGCCATAAAGGTGGATTGTTGCAGGGGTCTAAAATGCACCCTGTTAAACGTTACATTCACTGGATTAGAATTTGGATATTTTGGTTGTCCTATAGTGATCGATCTCACGGTCATACTGTGGGACTGAGATCTCATTGGTGGGGCATTTTCCATCTCCGTAGTTGGAAAAATGATCCATTTATCGACGGGTGGACTCTGAAGCTACGCCGTTGTGAGTTTACTCATTGATCGGTTTACTAACTAATCTGAACAGGCAAGCCTGCAGAAAGTTTAACAGCAGTGACCACACAAGTGCTGCGTGCAGCTCATTGATTTTCCGTAGGTGAGATGCATCCACAGCAAAAAGCATTATGGAAATAATGTCTGCGGGGAACCAAATGTATGACTGACCGCTTTCAAATCAATAGTTTGTGGCTCTCATTTCAACTCTGGCTGGTTCATTTATTTATTTATTTATTTATTTTTGTCTCTGGAATTATGTATTGACCGTTTGTGAGGGGAGAGTTACACAAACATGGCTAATGAGGGGGTATTGATTGTGGCTCCAGTGACAGCTATTAATTAGAGACCGAGCGGGAGCCGTGGCTGTGTGCTGAGGTGGGCGGAAAAGAACATCTGCTGTGATCCGGTTGAGCTCCTTCCTCCACACTACCCACGTAGCACTGCCAGGCAGTGGTGCTTAAATAATTGAACCCTGGAAGAATCAAGTGCGTGTGCGCTGTGTTGATGTGGAGCTGCTTAGGCAGAGATTGAAAGCCGATCAGGTGCAGCCCGTTGCTGTTCACACAATTCTTCTCTTTCCAGCCTGCAAACTATTCATTCATTATGCATGGTGATGAAGCTATCCCCCAGAGGTCGCCGGATTAATGGGCTGCTGCGCGGAGCCCAGGAGGACGTGAAAACATAGAAAGAAAAGATGGGAAAAAGGGGAGTGAAGAGCAGGAGGTGTTTGTCGTCTGTCACAGGCCTTAAGCGTGCAAATTCGTTGACGTGGAAGACGGAACCGCTTTGGAGCTGCTCGCCTCTCAGCGTGACAGCGCGGGGGGGGGGGAAGGATGGCACGCTGTCTGCACAGACACTACAAAGATCTGACTCATCACTGTCCAGACAGCAGGCGATCACCCCCCACTCCCCCAAAAAAAAAAAATCTCACAAAGCACACGGACGTATCGCTGCATGTAAAGAACACCGTAAGAAGACGTTTGACCTGCCGCGATTCTGTAATTTGAATTTTTTGCGTCGCATCACACGCAAACAATAGTGATGTGTTATTCCTACAAGGGCTGCAGCTTCCTGTCAGGGGAAGTAACACCCCCCCCCCCCCCC
>BJFM01004335.1:66891-94593 GCA_016586285.1 Arothron firmamentum | reverse complement strand
CCCCCCCCCCGTCCCCTGCACCCTCATTTGCCCTGATTCACATCAAATGGTTATAAAGATTGCTAATACTACGGAAAGAATTGTCTTATGAACACAGTTAACAACTCGCAGCTGCTTTATGTACGTATGTGTCACCAACATCACTGAGACTAAAAGAAGAACAATGAAGGGAGTGTGCCTGATACAGTAAGGAAATTTCTGATGTGATATTAGAAAGCATTGATCATTCTAAAACAGTTTTACTGGGATTTTACATTAATACCGATATAAATTGAGTTCACGCACAAAATCCTGTTTTATGAGTTCTAGAGTAAACCTCAGACTGGTCAGTGTCCCTGTTCCAATGTGAAAAGCCTCTCTCCAAGGATAGCTAAATGACAGTTCTTCTGTTGTCACTAGAAGGCTGAGGTGGCCTAGAAAACATAGCTACGCTGCTCTCCGTCCCTGGAGACAGGCTGCTTTCGCTGCTTAAAAGACGTTGGACAGTTTCTGTCTCTGAGCAGAAGCGAAGAATGAGACATTTTAACCAAAATCTTAGAGACAGAACAGAGATTATCTCAGAACAAACGGCCTTTCGTACCATTCCCGCCAGCCAGGAAATGCTCAGGATGATCCATTATTTACAATCTAAATTTGGGTCCGCAGGACCTCCACGTGTCCTTGAGGGGCTTTAGATTTGAACTTCAACCAGGAGAAATGCTGCTGCTGATTTCACCCAGTTTCACTTACATTCAGCTGTTACGTAACACTCTTCATCCTCTTCCCAAAAGATTATCGCTGCACATTAATCACATACAATTGATTGATTTACTATATGGTTTTTGTAAGGCATGAAATGTTTCCCAGTGCTGAGCATGAGTGACCACATGCAGGTCAGAAAATGTGCAAGTGGAGGGGAAAAAAGGGGAAGCTTGGCAACCACAAAGACCTTAATATAAAATGAAAACTTTTCGGGTACAGAAACACTCTCTGGTGTTTCAGCTGGATATAAATGGATGTGGTTGCTACAGCAACGGGTTTCAGGGGGATGTTTGACTGGTATAAATTAGTCTCCCAAAATACAAATACATGCCGATTTTATCTATCCGTGTGACAACATGACGGTAAAGGATCCACAGGCTCAAATCAGCCACCGATTTGGCGATCGTCACGCTGGATGGTTTCACGAGAAAAGAGCCGGTTCCCTGTTGGACTGGAAGTGAACAGGGATTTCCCTGAAGCCTACCTGGACGTACAGAAGCTTTCTGAAGAAGCCCCATGCAAACGGATCTCTTGCCATGGCAAATGCAGGACATGTCACAAAAACGCTCCTGGAGGAAGAAACTCAGCCGTACTCTCAACACCAGGCAGCGCCTCTTGAGCCAACAGTCCAAATGCTGCCACCGCGAAATGTCTGTGAAGGTGTCGGCTGAGCCGTCGGAGCGCGCCTGGATGCTGCGCGGCTGCGGCGCAGCGAAGACGCGTCGCGCCGGCTGTGATGTGTTCAGGGGCGGTCTGACAACACGGGAGGACACTTTCGAAAAGGTGCACCTCAAGCCTTTTCAACGTTACTCAGCTGTTGCCTGGTCTTGTAAAGCAGCGGTGTTAAATGTAGTAAAGGCGGCAACTCATTTTATTCTTATTATATTTGCTTCCATCTTTTCTATTTCTACTTGAATTCCTATATCATGTTGGCAAACCATATCTTTTAGCTATGCCTTGACAGCTTAAAATGAATTATTGGTGTATAATTTCACAATTGAATTGTTTTTAATTGAAAGAAAAATATATCTGACAAATCCCATCGTTGACCGGTCATTCAACTACAGCAAACTCCCAACAGACAAACAGCAGGTTTGAAGGCTATATCAAAACTTATTTTCTTGATCACTTAGAGACCATTGCAACCACCGATCTGCCTTTTGGGTTGAGGTTACATTTCCTCTTGATGGTCCCGGTGATTATTATTTGTTGTTTTGGGAAAGCCACACTTAAGGTAACTTCCACAGGAAGGACAGCTAGTCTCCACAGTGACATACATGCAACCACAAAGGACCTTGCCTGTTGATAGGAAGCTAACAATAGGCAGACCGAATGTTAACTCATATCAGTGAAACATTAGGATGAATGATGAGACAAAGATAGCTAAGACACAAAGCCATATCAGTGCATCTGTGTGGTACTGTATGTGATTTCCCTGATAAAAGTCGAGAAATGATTGACAAATTGATTCTGGAATCCCTGCCAGTGTGCTGGGGTAATCTGGTACCAAGAGGTCAGCAGCAGATCCTTTAAGTCCTGAGAGGTTTTGAGGCGTGCCCTCCATCAATCCAACTGGTTTACTTAGCACAGCCCACACATGCTTGATTGTATTGACATCTGTGGCGTTTAGTAGCCAGGCCAACATCCCAAACTCTTTGTCGTGCAAAGTATTCCTGAACCTGTTTTGTGGCACCTTATGGTATCCTACTGAAAGAGCGCACAGCCATGAGGGAATATTGTTTCCATGAATGGTTGTGCCATAGGGCATACCATATTTTCCGGCTCTTAAGTCACCTTTTTTTTTTTATTGTTTGGCCAGGGTGTGACTTATACTCAGGTGCAATTTATAATGTGAAATTATTAAAATATATACGGTAATTCACATTTTTGGTTTTTTCACACTGACAACTGGGCAAGGGCACTCTATGCTTTATTACCGGTAGCATATAAAGACAAATTACAAGCTCCATGTAGTGAAATATGCAGCTGAAAACAGAAAAAGAGGAAGCGGTGCTTCTTCTACCTCCGGTGTTGGCGGAGGTGTTCAGAAGCGACACCGAGAATGAAGAATTTAATACATTTTAGTGAAGTGAGATCAAGAGTTTGGTTCTTTACGCTATAGTTATCTGAATAACTGTTACTATGTTACATTAACATATCAGACATGTATTCAGTTCATGGTCTATGCGTCATGTAGCAGAATAACCATCAATGTGTTACGTTAGCATACCGTACACCTTTTCAGCCTGTTGTGTTCTATTCTATTGTTATTATTATAAATTACCTTTCAAGATGAAATGTCTGTTCTTGGTCTCAGATTTTGTGAAGTAAATTTCCCTTATAACTTATATGCAAGTTATAAATGTTTTTTTTTCTTTATGATGATTTTTTTTCACTGATGCGACTTATACAAATCGGCTTTTAGTCCAAAAATACATTACTATGCAACAGTGCTTAGGTAGGTGGCGCATGTCAATGTACGTGGATGGCAATGTACATGTCAATGTACGTGGATGGCAAGGCCCAAGGTGGAAAGGTGGAAAACATTGCCCAAATACCACCCACATACCAAATAAATTGCGATGTCCTGTGTATTCTGACATCTTTCTATCAGAACCAGCATCTATTTCTTTAGAAGGCAGAGATTAAAAAAAAAAAATGAATAGACGTCATTAAAACTACACAATTCCACAGAAATTGTGACTGTGTGCCCCCAATCTGGCCCGTCCCTGCCCTTCATGCCCATCCACCAGTCACCTCCTGAGTTGAGCAGACCTGTGTCTGCAGCAGAAAGTGCTGTTGAAATCGACAGAACCCACCCTTTTTCAAACGCTACTTTGGACCACTTAACAGTGACCAATATTATTGTGGGTGGTCTCATTACCGGAAGACTTTAAAATATATGCTTGTGAAATTTCATGTTAAATTCATCAATGTAGGAGAAACGACAACCTATAAACACCATACATAACCCCTATCATACATTTATGTTCAGCAGCCCCTCTTCTCCCCATCCATACACCCACACCCACACACACCCACACACCCACACACACACACACACTCAGAACCAAGTGACATCACGAAGAAAATGTTTGTGTTTGTGGTGTTTTTCTGGGATTTTTCACATCCACGTCCACGTCCGTCTGACCGAGCCGCACATTTTGGGGTATGGGTTTTCGTGGTTTTGTGTTTTGGTGCCCATATGGAGACCTTTTTCAGTTTTTTTGGTGATTTCTTGGGACCCATTCAACTGAGGGCCTCCAAATTTCAAACACACAACCCACTCCTTCGGATGCATGTTTTGATGTATGGGTTGTCTGTGTGCGGTCCAAAAATCCTCCCATGGGATAACATTAGTTGGTTATCCCATGGGAGGGTTTTTGGACCCTCCCATGGGATAACATGGCCTTTTTCTGGGCGCTTATGCAGCACCTGTCAGCCTTTTCTTGGGGTGTTTTTCTATGAATTTTCACAGTAATAGCTATTAAGCCAAGGGCACATAAGTTACGTCCAGTTAGCCGAGCTGCACGTTTCAGTGTATGTTTTATTAGTGTGCAACCTACAGGGCCCAAGTTTTAATGGTGTGTGTGTGTGTGTGTGTGTGTGTGTGTGTGTGTGTGTGTGTGTGTGTGTGTGTGCGTGCGTGCGTGCGTGCGTGCGTGCGTGCGTGCATGCGTGCGTGTGCTCGTGCGTGTGCAAAAAACCCATGTTATCCCATAGGATAACATGGGTTTTTTGGGTGCTTCAACCCTGATATTTCGGAAACCCCAATCCCTTTTAAAAAGAAGTTTAGTAGGAAGTTATAGGACATTATTCCTGAATTTTCTGGACATTTTGATGTATGGCTCATGATGGTGCGACAAATGGTGTAGGAAGAAGCAACAATTTTTTTGATGAAATAAAGGCTTTTTGATTAAATATAGGCTTAGAGTTAGGGTTAGGGCTTGGGTTAGGGATTAGGGTTAGCGGTGGGGTTAGGGTTAGGGGAAAGGGTATAGTTTTGTTAAGTGATCAAATGCTCCTTTAATCATACTTTTGAGCTGCCTATTTGATCTGAGTCTTCGTATTGAGTGTTCAATCTTCTGAATGTCGCAACAGTTAGGGGTTAGGGGTTAGGGTTAGCGGTAGGGGTACGGTTAGGGGTGGGACTAGTGGTGGGGTTAGGGGTAGGTTTAAATTTAGGGGTTAGGGTTTGGGTTAGGGATTAGGTTTACGGGTAGGGGTAGGGTTATGGTTTGGTTAGGTGATAGGGTTATGGTAGGGTTAGCGTTTAGAGTTAAGGTCAGGGTTAGGGTTACATTTATGGTTAGGCTTAGTGTTAGGGTTAGAGTTAGGGTTGGGGTTGGGTTAGGGTTAGAGTTAGGGTTAGGTTAGGCCACCAAAGTTTTTGACAGAAGAAAAACAGTGAAAGAACCAGACTTTTTAAAATTTTGGGGGGGATTTTTTACGGCCCGTCTGACTGAGGACCTTGAAACTTCATACACATGACCAGCTCCTCGGGACGCATGTTTTGGTGTGTGGGTCGTTTGTATGAGCCCACTTACAGTGGTTTTTGTGTTTTGGGATGCTTATGAGGACTTTTCATTTTTTTGCAGATTTTCCAGGGTCCGTTAACCCAACGTCCTCTAAACTTCACACAGACTGCCGCCTCATCGGGACGCACATTTTGATGTACTGTTCGGGCGTGCGCGTCATGGGGCATGGGCTTATTTCATTTTTGTTTCTGTGCTGCTATAACAACCTGCGCACCAAGGAGGCACACAGAAAAAAAAGCTGTCCTTTTTTGAAGTTTTTTGGGCTTTTTTGGGCACTGTAATAGCTATTAAGCTGAAGGCACAAATCCCCGTCTGGCTTCCTGAGCCACATATTTCGGTGTCAGTTTTATTAGTGTGAGACCTACGGGGCCTGAGTATTAGTAGGTTTTGGGCCTGTAAGTGTGATAATGGGAGCTTTTTCAGTTTTTTGGGTAAGTTTTTTGGTGCCCAGTTGACTGAGGGTCTTAAAACTTCACACACAGGAATACCTGGTCATTGCGCATGTTTTGGTGTAAGGGCGCGCACGCCTTAGGATAGTAACCTCTCTGCCTAGGAGGCGCACAGGATAAAGACAAAGGTAAAAACAAAAAACAATCTACAGGATATAAAGCAGTACATGCAGTAGAATGCTTAGAATGTACATAGTGCAGAAATGTGCAATGAATGGAATAACGTGCAAGCGACATGTGAAGGTGCAGACAATATGACAGATGGTTAAGTGTGACGTGCAACAGGGAAGAGGTAATCAGTGTTATTTTCGTCACCGCATTGATCTTAATGTTGTTTTGACCAGAATGCTATCAGTCCAGTGATGGGCTTCATGAATGAATCACTTTCCCCTACAGCTCCACAGATCTGTCAGCTCTTTTTCTTGCGTCAGATTCCTTTTTAGCTGCAGCTGGCAGATTAATTAATAACCACCCCAGCACCAACCACAGGCAATGCTGAAAAACCCAGTGGAACAGAACACGTTATCAGCCTTTTCCAATCTCAAGGACTTCAGTTTTCATTCCCTTGTGATGCTGCCACAATAATCTTTTATTTGAAATCTTTGCTTTGATGAGTGGCAGTGAAAAATAATAATTAATATTTTACTAGGGACACATTTTAATGTATTACTTCCACCAAGGGAGGACAGCCGGCATTTATCAAGTGATATCCCAGATTCTGGAGGGATTTTGATCACTGATTTTACAAAGATCAAAGCCAAGAAGTTTTGAACATACTAATTACTATGTTATGCACCCTTTATTACTACTGCCTGTATCTCTATACTTCCTCCATTAAAGGAAGACGGTGAACACCTGCTCCCCCTACATGAACGTACACATGGTTGTTTTTGGGTGTAAGTTACAGTATGTTTAGAAATGAGCTGCCTGACGGAGGTCTTCCCTTTCTGAGTGCTTTTCTAGATAAGATGGTGCCACCTTACATTCTTGCATTCGTCCATCCACAGATGCACGTGCCCCAATCTCAAAGCACTGTGAACAATATGGGTTTAAGGGCCTCGTAGTCGCAAAGACCCGCAGACACAAGATAAGGTTGCTGGAGCAAGTCCTCGACCACCTAAGCAAGAGCTACTTTGACAAGTTACTAATGGCTTAAATTGTGCTTTGTTAAAAATAAAAGAGCAGTTTAGTGTGACGAAAATTGGATTTCTGATTCCGATATAATCCAGCATATCTTCAGTGACCCATTGCCTTTATATGCTTGGTATGCTTTTCTCTATTTGGTTTCTTTATAAAGTTTTATGTTTTAATAATTATATTCATTATGATTATTTTATTAATTATTTCATCCATCCTGGAGTGTGGTGTGGGGATGTGAGATCTCATGCTGCCGTATTAGGACTAGAAGACTGCATCTAGAGGGAATGCACCAATCAAAGGTAATGGGCACTCAGTTATACAGCACATTAGTGTGCATTATCATCCATCAAAATAGACAGCAGTCCAAATTTCTCTGATCGTATTTCATGAAAAATACATATATTGCCATTTGCGAAAACACAAATGCAATTTGTCTGGGCAGTTAGAAACAACACAAGAAGAAAGATGGCTGTATCATCTTGTAGCTGCAAACAAATCTGATGTTCACCCAAAATACTGGGCTCACTGAGAAAGGAAGCTTTGCCTTGGCAGAGCTACAGAAGCCAAGAACAGAAAGTGGATGCCGATAAGGTATTTCCTGTGATTATGTAAGGCTGATTACCTTGAGGCTTTTTGAGTGGGCAGATTAAAAAAAAAATGCACAAACAAACAAGAGCCTTGCTGAGGCTGATGTAAGTTTGGCAGCACCACTAGAGTGCAAAGAAAAACCCTGAGACTGCTATATCTTTGAGAATGACATGACACAACTTTGGGAAGATCAGTACAAATATAGATAATTACCCAAACAATATTCAGATTTAGGTGGTTTGACCAAAAAAAAAACCCAACCAGTTAAATTCCTTGTCAATCCATCATCAAACCTATACAATAAGTTACCTTGATAGAAAACAATACACACACACACACACACACACACACACACACACACACACACACACACACACACACACACACACACACACACACACACATATATATATATATATACTGTGTGTGTGTGTGTGTGTGTGGTGAGACAGCAGTGCGGCTACGAATAAATGCTAGTAAACCGCCCTCCTCCGGTTGTTATTGAGTATTACAATTTCAGGGCGGATCGTTCTGATGAATAATCATCACTTTGGTAAAAGAGATTGCTGTAGTTTTTCCTTCTGCAATATTCCTACTAAAATAGTTTGTCCATGACAAATTGCCATGGCCTCTAAAATATTTGAAATGCTCTGAAAGAAGGCTATTTATGCAAGTAAACAGCATCCTTCTTCCAAAATAAAATGAAGCAAAATACTTTCATTTTTTCTGAAAAAGATTAGTGCTTTATTTCGAAGTGACCCTGATTAGAATAGACACCTTTATTGTCATTGCACAAACATCGTACAATCAAATTTGCTGTTTCTCCATTTGGCAAAAGCACTGCTTAAACAATGAAAGGATGGATTGTTAGATGCTGTTTGAGCATCCAAATAACATCCACATTAGTAACTACTGTAGGTTTTCTAAGAGCAATAACTTAACTTAGCAATGATTAACAGTTATGAGCATGTAATTATGCATTTAGCATTGAATGTTACTGTCCTGAGAAGTTTGTATCAGATTACAAAACTGCCTGACAGGAGTATTCGATTTTTTTGTTTGTTTGTTTGCTTTATTAAAATCATGACCTCTTACACTTGCTATCACATGTGATTCATACAATTTCTTATGGTATTTTAATGTACAAGAATGACACAGGAACAACTGACAAACTGGAAAACAGAATATTAGAAAATGCAGGAGAATACAGATACTAGTATATTTTATTTTTGTAGATGTACGTGTTTGATCATGTGCATCTTCGGGTATTTCTGGAGAGCAATAGCTTCTTTATAGTTGAAAATTGTATCCAATTAATTCATTCACAGTGCAACACAACGTTCTTTTACAGATCCTTAAACTGGTTTGACCTGGAGCCAGTTTTTTTTTCCCTTGCTTGTTCTTTTTCTGTTTTGAACTTATTTTCTTTTTTTGGTTGTTTTTTTTTTTTTTTTTAACCTGGATTTGCAAAATAAAATAAGGCAAAAGCAATGCAAAGCAAAGCAGAACTTTCCAGCAACTATTCTGAGCCTTCTTTTGATTCTGCAGTATCTTTATATCAGCAGTCACAAATACTGCACAAGACGTCAGCACATAGCACATTATCTCATTCATCTATCCATGATGTATTGTAAATATACTTTTAGTCTTTGGGAAACATTTTGAAACAAATAATTACTCAAACAGGAATCATGCCATTTCTTGTTAAATAATTTAACTGAACACACGGGCTGTGCTATGTTATTTTCAGCCTGTCTGCACAGTAAAACGGCAGTGGAGCCACTGTCTGTACCCGTACTGCACATGTCTCAGCTGAGGGCAACAATATATTTTTACTTCTGTTTGTGTTACATACTTTTTATTTGCTCATATGCCCCACAACACAACAGCTGCCATTAAAAAAAATTTAATACATGTATTGTTTCGTTGCAGTTTGATTTTGTATACCAGGATATTTGGTGAACTATTTCAATGAGGTATCAATAACTTATAATATGTTCATCAAGATCAAGAAGAATATTTGTCATGTGGCATTGACAGCAGACAATGACAGTTAAATGAGAGCTCTGAGAGGCCCTAGTATAAATAGAATTAGCAGCACACATATAACCCACACTAATAACAATAGAAAAAGAAAACAATATACAATCGCCCAATCCATGCAAAAACTTTTCAAAAATATATCTCTTAGTGTGTATTAAAGTGTGCATGTGTGTGGAGTGGAGTGTTATATAAGGGTGCAGACTTCAGAGTTTATGGTCTTAGTATAGATGTCTTGCAGGCTGGGCAATGCTGCACTGCATGCGTGCTCTGAATGTCTGCACACTGTTGTGTTGCAATGCTGAGGAGGAGATGTAAAATATGTAAGTGCCTGGCACAATAACTATTTTTTTTAAGCTTTTGTTATGCATTTTTACTATGTTTAACCAGGTTTTTTGTTTGTTTGTTTGTTTGTTTTTTGTTTTTTTTTTTACCAATGTATGCACTTTAGCCTAGAACTGTGGTCAGAGAACACCACCCCACAAGCCCCAGCAACTTCAGCGATTCTCCCTCACTTTGTCTTGGATCCTACATGTTGTTGTTGTTTTTTTAACTCCTTTGACAGGTAAAAATAAGTAAACAAACAAGACCTGTGTTTACTACAGTCTGTGTTGTATAATTCTGAACTGGTTTATTTTGGATGTAGCTTCACTTTGTATAGTGTATAATTCAATATTTTGGCCCAGGTCATTTGTGTAGGACAGTCTTAAGACGTAGATCAAGACAGGTTTTCTGCCAGGTCACAGTGTGTAACAACATTTTGCTTGTTAAAACATTTTTCAAGTCAAAACCTCATAGTATAATGACTATTTAATTTTTCCCAGAAAATATTTTGGTTTATGTTGTTAGACTCTTCCATGATTATTTTTTTTCTTAACAATCTCATTGTTTCTGAGTAATATCATGATTTATGTCTTGTTACCAAGCTTGGTCATTTCGTTTAGCCTTCTTTACTTTCCAACCTTGAATGATTGGGGGAAAATTGTTTCATTTTGCTTGGGGCTTTGTCAAACCAGTCTCATGACTCTCCGGTTGAAACACTGAGACTTCTCAGATGACTTGCAGAAGTGGCCAGGCTATGATCTATAAAAAGCCATACTCAGCCATCAGCACAGTTCATTTGCTCCCAAATCAGGAGGTGTCTGCCGTCTTGGTCTGTTGTGTATCGCTCAGGATTGCTGTAGTCCGTTACAGGTCGTTCTGCGTGGAGCTCTATCCGCTCAACATGAGTAAGCATCACAGTGAGCTGACTCAGAGGGAGCAAGATTTGCTGAAGTTTCGCCGTGACAGTGACACAAAGGCCGCTGAGCTAGTCAAGATGGAGAAGATGCTGGAGCAGACCAAGAGTCTCATGGAGAAGAAGAGGGAACCCGCTTTAGACTGCACGGGCTACCAGGAGAACATGGGTAAGTGTCATTACGGAAGAACATTGTGGCCTCATATTTGTGATGTGTGGTGTACGAATGTGCGTGTTCGATCAATTATTGCAGTGGAGGACTTGGAGGAAAAAGTGCGCTCCAGCCGACGCCACAGGAGGAGTTCTCTGCATCACACACAAATGCTGGAGAGCCAGATGAAGACGGTGAGAGGCGAGCTGGTGGGCACGCTGGACCACCTGCAGGAGCTGAGGAACGTCTTGCGGCGCTCGCAGCAGAAAGCAGAGGAGCGCAAAGCTGCAATGGAGAAACTGGCTGCAGGAATGAGGTAAACCGCCTGTTCCCCTTCCGCTTCGCTTTCAGTCAAGGGTCAGCAAGCTCCAGAAGAATGAGATGGCAACATCCTTCCAACAAAGTTGCGAGAGGTTCTTGGATGGCACCAATATGCTGGTGAAAGAAAGAGACTTGAGATACTGTTATGATCTGTCTCTACAGTGAGACATCATGACTGGCGCCACAGTACCACTTCACAGTAAAGCTTAGAAACGGTTGGACCTCTTAAATCTCGCATTTTGCAGCTTAGCCATAATTTATTTTGTGTTTCAAAACGTTTCAGACTACATCAAGACTGAAATATGGAGACATGGCTCCTTGAGACAATAACACGCTTTGGCAAATATATACAGCATATATTCTGCGTAGAACTTGTGTTGTTTGGTGTATTTCTGTGTTTTCCTGGGTTTCCAAATGCAAATCTAATTCTGAAAAAATATCTAAGGCTGATGATGCAGCGCCAATTACGACAGGTTCTCTTTTGTAATGTAAATCTGTAAATTACCATTACCATCATTTCTTTTCTTTTTTTAAACTATAACAGCAACCATAAATATAACAGTATTATGTATCAGCAGAAAATTGGCTTTTGTTTGTTATATGTACATGTATAAAGGACGGGAATATTAAACTTTGTAGATCTTAACAGATTGGTGTGTGTGTGTGTGTGTGTGTGTGTGTGTGTGTGTGTGTGTGTGTGTGTGTGTGTGTGTGTGTGTGTGTGTGTGTGTGTGTTTTGTGTGTGTGGTTTCTTTTTTCAACTTACATCATTCCTCTGGAATGAAATGACTTTTCAGTGTTTTCACTGCCTCAAGGATCAATGCCCCATGTGTTTATTGTGGTAAGTCATCTGAAAGCTCTACTTTTGTCTTCCCTGTAGCCACAAACTGATCCTTCCTGATTTAGCTCAGCTTGTTCCACATGTTGTCACATGCTGTCAGGCTGACTGAACTAGATCTGGACCACGACAGGACATAGTCCTACAGTATACTGTTCCTTAAGGACCTATACACACACATAAATATTTTAACCATGATCTTTTTTCTGCTTTTCCACTGAAGACATCATTTTCAAGTAAATAGTTCATCTGTTTAGATCGGCAGGTGAGGGCAAGCCATCTTTTAATTCTAATTTCAGTCTATTCAAAAATTTAAAAGCTAATGAGTTTATCTAAACCAACACACTGAATCATAATAGACTTTTATGGGTTTAGCTGAATAACTCAACTTCATAAGTTTTTTCTCATGTAATTGTATTCCTCTTTAATATACTGTAGCTTTTCTTTGATAATTTTGCTACCACTGCTTTGTGTCTTCATCTATTCATTGCACTACTCTTATATGAAAAAAAAATAATCTTGTATTTTTTCTTGCATGTTTCCACCAATATAAGGGAAGCATATTTTAATAGTCCAACAGCACCCATCAAATAATGCTTCTAGTACTCAATGCTTTCATGGAAGTGTAGTATAATATGAGACAAAATGCACAGAACTTCCAAGCAGTTTGAATTGTTAAAAAAAAAGTCACACATGTAGCTGTGATACAGAATACTTGTAAAAAAAAAAAGGAAAAAAAAGCCAATTTTCAACAAAAACTGCTTATTTTTAAGTGACCAAATCAAGCGCTTATACCACAGTGTATACAATTAATTATTTAATTATCCAGTCTGTACTTAAGAGCGAAGCTAATATGCAACCTAAAGTACATACTAACTCTTTTCTCATGCGTTGAATAACAATTTTAGATGCACAGAGCACAGATGGCCACGAAAGCTGTGAGGTTATTGTTTATGCACAGAACCACAGAATAGCACTTTATCAGTGCTGTAAGCAACACGTGGATGTAGGAACTTGGTCTTTGACATTGTGACTGAGTTTGCAAAAAAACAAAAGGAAGGAAACAGGTCTTTCTAAAAGTAGAGCATCAGACAGAGGGAAAGACACCAACAAGTGTGTGGAGAGAGAGGAAAACTTCTTGTGATAGTAAAAGAAGACAGTAAAGTGGAGGAAATCTTTTGAAAGGTGGACACAGTGAGGCAGCCCCTGAAGAGACGGGGAGAAAAGAACTTCAGTTTGAAGCACTTGGAGACAGAAGAGAAGAGCGTTATCAAGCTCCGCTCTGCTGTGGAACCACTTACCAACCTCAGTCCGGACGGCAGACACCTTATGTCTAAGAGGAGACTTAAAACCCTGCTTTTTGCAGAGCCTATAGCTAGGACTGTTTGGGCTCTGCTGGGCGAGATCCTTACACACCGAGCTTTCAGAGCAGGGGGGGACTCACTCATCATGCCCGGTTCGGCACCAAACCACCTTCTCTCCCGGAGCTCTTGTGCTCCATCATTTTACAGCACTTCCGGAGCATGATGCTGGATCTCCTATCCGCCACCCTCCTGAGGCCTGGTACTGCTGCTGGTTCCGGAACCCTCTCCATGGCCCTGCCTGGATCCTGCTGCTTCTTCTCAGTGTTCTCTCTATCCTCCCTGTCTCTCTCCTCTGCTTTTTGGGGTTTCTGCCTGTTAAAGGGAGGTTTTTCCTCATCACTGTCGCCAATGGCTTACTCAGTGTGGAGTTTTGCCCTGTGACCTGTTTCTCTTTGGGTTTTTTTTTTTTTATGTGTCATGTGTCTTGAGATGACATCGTTATAAATTGGCACTTTGAATTGAACTGAATTGAATTGAGAGATAGACAGGTAAGAATCAGCCATAGGTGTTTTGCTTGTGTATTGAGGTTGCTCCAACAATTGCCTAGGGGCCTTTGCCCTCTTATTTCCATTATTTTTTTTTAAAATAATTTGTTCACCAAGTCAGTATGAAATGTTTACCTTTATTGTAGAAATAATTCAACAGGTCCCAACTGGGTCAAATAACGCTTAGGAGTGTTTTGCTAAGTGTTTTTGAATTATTCAAGTAATGTAGTAATGTGGTCTGTGATCACAAATGAGTATATTCACAGTAATATGTTTGTGTCCACACAGATTATAAGAACATGTTTTAAATATTATTATAAATACCATATGTTCATATTTGCCAGATGTGGGTCCACCCTGAGCAGATGCAAAAATCCAAATTAATAATTACACAAAACATTGTCTTTCTTTCTTTTTGTCACCCACCTAAGATTCTTTTGTGCTACTTTTAGTATGTCTGCCCTCTGAGTCCCAAACTGCATCCACTAAGAATGGCTTTCACAGCAAAATAATTTGCTTTTCATTTCTTGTAGTGGCGCATTCCTTTCTCTTGAGTCACACCTCTGATAAATATAGGAGTGGGTATCATTTTCTTCATCACTTTTAATAAATCAGTCATCTTTGCTGTGTTTTTGTCATTACAGCTGAGATATATGTACTATTTCTCTAAGTTAGTGGGTGCTTTATAACTATCTCCGCTCATTTACAACTCTACAATTTAGGAGATGCTAAATGATGAATGTGTAGTATTTGAATAGGCTTTGAAATGACTATGGCAAAGGGCCTGACACACACACACACACACACACACACACACACACACACACACACACACACACACACACACACACACACACACACACACACACACACACACACACACACACAAACTAGCATTATTCTTGAATTAGACCATGTAGTGTTAGTCACTGTCCCAGATGAATACAACCAACAAAAATAATACCTCAAAAATCAAGTGACTTCAATTCCTGGGACCAGTAGGCTTACATGCCACTGTACATATTTCATTTGGGCACTTGACAAAGATAAACCAAATCTTGAAGTCATTCAGTAAATTTAAAGCTGACAATTAAACGCATATGGATATCTTGTCATCCATTAATGGGTTGTCAGTGTGATAAATAGGATTTCACATTATACAACGTGAACAACGCAGTTTGAATTACTGTTTTTTCCACAATAAATATAACCAGAATAAAAACACTAAAAATTTGGGAGATAAGGTGAATAGCATATAGAATATCAAAGAATCCCTAGCGTATGTTTAGTACAGACTAAAGACTAAAGGCAACGGCAATAATTGGCCGAGAGGGCACGGATGCATATACGAGTTTGCGCAAATGAAGAACCATGCGCCTTCTGCGCTGTTATTACTACCATCTAGTGTTCAACTTTATATATTGCAGCACCTTAAGCTTAATATTTTAGAACCAACCAGTTTAAGCGGGAGTTGGCGCAAAGCGCGATGGTCACATGACAGGCGAAGATCCACGACGGCTACTTCTGATTTCGAATCAAGCCAAAAAGCGAGTGGACATATGCTATAGTCGCTTTGTCTTTTTTGAGAGGTTCACAGTGAAACTTTTGCATCCAAATTTGTGTCGTGGAAAAGTAATCTGACTCTACTTTATCACTACACTTATCAAATGAGGTCTGTTCGTGATTCTGCTATTTGGTTTTGCTTTTTACTCCTCAGTTTCATTTACCGTAAAGTTTAAGATTTAAGTTCGGGGTTTTTTTTCAAAGATTTTTCAAGAGTTGTTTTAAGCCAGTGGGTGGTGTCAGCTCGGTTGAGTCTGTCGATCACGTGACTTCTGTGTTTTAGGTCGTAGCGGTCCCTTAAAAGCGTCCCCTCTCCTTTGATTCAGCTATTGGTCCAGAGTTCTTGGTTAAAGTAGTGTCGCAACTCTGATTGGTCAGCAATCTGGACGCCTCTTCTGTGATTGGTGGAACGCAAACTAGGGGACGATATTTTTTTGCAGAGCGTTCTTCCGGTTTGCATGTTGGAAAAAAGAAAAGGCGAATGGAAAAATTGTAATCCACAGAACGACTATTACCTTGTAACTTCACTATACGGTAATATTTGTGTATTTGTGAAAATATATTAGTTAATTTAATCTAAAATGTTTTTTTAACGTAATGCTTGGTAGAAAGTTCCGGATTTAGCAAAATAGACAACAGTGTTAGCAATTCTAGCGTTAGCTTGCTGCTAAGTTAGCACTGAGGGCTGCTAACAAGGTAGTTTTAAAAATGACCAACGACACACCGCGGTGAACATTATCTGGTTTGCAGGATATGCATGTATTTTATTCTATGTGGTATTTATCTCATTATCGTACGTCCACTTGCGTAAAAATGATCAACGAGGTTTATTTTGTGAAACAATTCTTGTTATTGTCCTTCGATGTTAACGTAAGACCTGTTCATTTGAGTCGTTTTCAAAAAATATTCCCTCTTTTTCTTGAACAATCTGTAGTCTAAGTATTAGTTGCTGCTAAACTGGTCACAGTAATTTAATTCGGGTGTTGTAGGTTCCAGTGTATGTCATCGCACCGTATGTTAAAGCTGCAGTAGTTGTCCATACCTACTTACCAACACGCTGTCGCTTAACCTTCTTGAGTCATTTCGAGTTACTCTCTATTTTACCTGGAACTATTTTCTTATTCTACTTTAATTTAGGTCGTAAGTTTCTAAAATGAGCTCCCAGCAATTTCCCCGTCACGGGCTGCCTGCTTCCAGTGGGGGAACGCCTCAGATCTCTGCTGCTGCTGCTAACCTTGTGTCTGTCAACCAGCCCTTAAATGCACAAGGTGGGGTGTTCACTGAAATTGCTGTTTAAAAATAATACATAACAGCCCGGTGCACACATAACACATTTTGACCAAACATTGTTTCCATAGGAGATGCTGAGAGCAGCAGGGATGCTGAACAGGGACAGCATGATCACATACCTCCTGGAGGTGGGGGAACTTTAGCGTTCAGAGATGACAAACAGGAAACTATTGTGGTCAGACCTTATCCACAAGTACAGGCACATGGCCAACCCCAAGCTACTCCACAATCTGTACCCATCCAGTCTGGAACACCTGTGACAGTAGCTGCCCCTTCTGTCCACCTACCCCAAGGACAGCCTGCTGTTCTCACTGATGGACAGATGAAGGTGATGTTTTTTTTTTTTCACTTTTTACTTGTCCAATATCTGTAGAAAATGACGGCAAAATGTGTCTGATTATTGGCCATCTCCATTTAGAATGTAACAAAAGACCATAGTTCTGAGGTTATAGGTGGCTATACAGCAACAAGTTTGCTTTATTTGAAATTCTGTTCTAAATTTTACTTGCATTGTGCTTTTTCTTAACTTTACTCATGTCCATCTGCATCATTGGTGTGTATTGACACTATAATTTGTTGTTGTCGTTAAAGGCTGTTTTGAAGTCACCTATTCCCAGTCGTCTAATTGCCCCAGCTCCAGTTTCCAACCAAGGCCATATCTCCATCCCCTCCAAGGTGCCTGGACACATTACCGTCACCATAGAGACCAGCACTACAACCCCTTCTATTCCAGTGGCTACCATCAGTGGTCAACAGGTGAGGACATGTACTGCCATTCACTTTACATTGTGTTTTTCCTAAGGATTACTAAAGGTTTAGAGTACTGTCTTTGGTTTTCAGGGCCACTCCAGCAACCTGCACCATCTGATGCCAGCTAACATTCAGATTATAAGAGGCAGCGCCCCAGCTTTGCAGATAGGGACCCCTGCAGTACCTCCTCAGACATTCACCTCCCATTTACCCAGAGGTATGCCCCATTTATAAAGAACAGTATACCACTCTTGATATTTGTTTAGCAATTTCTTTTTCTCATGCATTTTTGTACATGAAACCATCTTGTGCAGGAGCTGCTGCAGCAGCAGTCATGTCCAGCTCAAAAACTGTCTTGCGGCCAGCCACTGGAGCAAGCACAGGCCCTGGGCAACCCACAGTGCAGCACATTATTCATCAGACTATTCAGGTACTAATGATTAACTATTATCCCAAAATGCTGTGTCTGTATTTTGATTATATGTAACAACCTAATGCCCTGTTGTCCACAGTCCCGTCCTGCTGTTACTACATCCACAGCTGTGCTTCCAACTGTGGTGGCTCCCATTTCAGCAACACGAACTCAGTCGCCAGTTATCAGCCCAACAGCTACACACTCTCCTGATGTTGTACATGGGTAAGCAGTCTTATATCTTATATAGATATTTTACTGGATGATGATGAATTCTATTCAAAGGCTGTATCAGTGTTTCTGAACAAAAATGCAACCTTCTCAAAGCAAAAGAGCCGTCTCGCCCCATTTCCTTTACCAGCTTTAAACGCAACTGGTGCAGAACCCCACTCCTGCCCTTTGATTGGTTGAAAGACTGTTTCTCTGTGCTTTTATGGACAATTTTTATAGACTCAAAGTGAGCAATTATTATTTTGCAGTGATGTATGTATGATTTTAATCAGAATAATGCACAGGAAGGCTTTTTATAAGCTTACCTTTAAAATTTTCTTATTTTGTTCCATCCCACCAGTAGCAATAATTCAGACCCTACCCTAAGATTATTCTGTTTAAAATGTAAAGAGATCAATTAATGCTTTATACTGAAATAAAAATATTTGTCTGCTTTTGCCATTTGTTCTAATTTGCCTTCAGTTTTTTTGTGAAAAATTTGACACAACTGCATCTTCTTTCAGGCGTCCAGGTCTGACTATTCACCCTCCTCCAGCCACTGTTAGCATTCAAAGATCTCAAACATCTCGGGACACGGCGACACGGATCACGCTGCCATCTCACCCTGCAATTGGGGCTCAGAAACCACAGCCCACACACACCATGACACAGGTTAATACACATCGTTGACTGCCGTGGGTAACACTTTACATGATGTAAACCAGTGTTCTTCCTATCTGTTCCCCACAGAAGCCAATCTTCAGCCCTGTCACACCAGTGGCTGCAGCCACTGTGGCACCGATTGTCGCCACGAACACTGTACCCTCCACCACAATAGGTCCTGGCTTTTGTGTGTTAATGTCTACTACTTAGTTTCAAATAATCATATGTTAAAGTTTTTTTACCTGAATATTAAATAATCAGTCTTGTTTATGTTTAGGCACTGTGCCACACACCCAGATGACAAGTAATACTATTGTGACCATGACAATGGCGTCACACTCCTCTCATGCTACAGCAGTGACCACCTCTGCCATCCCTGTTGGTGAGTTTTTTTTGTGTGTGGTAGACATTCTGTTGTCATTAAAGAATGTTATACCATCTTATTCTTAATCCTTGGTGTTGTCCACAGCCAAAGTAGTTCCTCAGCCCATTGCCCACTCCTCATCCCGTGTGCAGCCTGACTACCCTGGAGAAAGAGCAAACCTTATCCCCATACCAGGTCACCGGTCTTCTCCTAACCCTGTGACCATGGAAGCAAGAAGTGACAACAGGTATGTGCCCTGTTTTGAGAACTGAAAGTCTTTAATGTCACAACCGTGAACAGGGTAAATACAATAAAAAGAGAGTGAGCTGGTTTCTACTTTTGTGCGATGTTCTAATCAAGTCTCTGCTTCCTCCACTAATGGATTTGTGAAGTGAAAGACCTTTCGGATAAAGGATCTGAAGAGCTAAAAACCTTGAAAATTTTATGTACAGTACGTAGTTGTAATAATATAAAGGGGTGTTTCTTCGCTGACATAAAAATAGTCACAAAGTAAAAAGGTGTTAGTTTACAGTTTTCTTTCTTAAGCGCTTGATTAATTTCACAGTTCTTTGATATACGGGCTTTACTCCATCTCCAAATGACTACAGTCCCACTTTATTTGACCACTTTATTTGATGATTTTCGTTTAATTTTCAAAGTATTTAGACTGCATTTTCTTATTTTGTCTATCCTTGATGTCATGTTGACTGTTAAAAAAGTTCATTTTTCAAGTGGTAATGACATTTTGGATTGATTGTAACATATTTTCTTTAAGGCCTTCTGTACCTGTGCAGTTCCAGTATTTCCTGCCAGCATACTCCTCATCATATCCTCTGACACACACCTACACCCCCATTAGCAGCACTGTATCAACTATCCGTCAGTATCCTGGTAAGCACTACTGGCAACCCTTAATAAACTAACATAATGATGATCTGTAATTTTATGATGTGCATTGTAAATTTTTGCTGTTGTTTTTTTTAAATGTTAACATCACATGTTGAAATCTCTTATGATTAAATAATCTTATATGACAGAGTATTGTTTTGTCTGTAGGAAACAGGAAATTAATTTACTTCTTTTTTCTCTTTTTATTAGTTACTCCTCAAGCTCCAAGTTCAGCACTACCCACTCAGGCTGGAGTAGGTGTAGCAACCACTGTCCACCTAAACCACATGCAGCTAATGGCAGTGGATCGGATTGGTCTTCAGTCTGCACAGATCAGCACCCAAGGGATCCAGCCAGCACCAATCGCTGCCCAGGGCATTCAGCCTGCACCCATTGGAGTACAAGGACTTCACACATCTGCGCCAATTACCACACAAGGAATTCAGCAGACACCAATAGTCACTCAGCAGCAGCAGCAGCAACAACAACAGCAACAACAAGCTCAGGCTGAAGCGAAACCTGGTATCTACTGGATCTTGTTCTCATGAATGTTTCTCAGATGTGTGGGCTCCTTTATGATTCAGTTATTTCTTTTCCTCAGGTGTTGTTTTGGCTGATGGCTTTGTTGCAAACCCCATAACCAGCACATTCAGTGCCACCCAGCCAGTAGCCACCATGGTGCAGGCACATGCCCAAGGAGTAGGAGGAGCTCCCACTTTAGTGTCTTCACCTCGACCCAGCATTCTTCGCAAGAAGCCCGCCACTGAGGGGTGGGTATAATGGACAATCGTGAAGAAAAACCAAAATATGCCCCAAGGACGTGACCTTTCCCTGTAGTTATTTGATCTGATTGAAGTGCTCATTTTTCAAATTAGTTTATTTAAAAAGGATATTTACTGCTGTTTTTTTTTTTTTTTTTAAATAATATATTTTTAAGTTCCTCTCATGACTGTTGTTTTGGCACTAAAACGCTGTTCTTGTAGCAAAGAATTACTGTCACTTGTAGAATATTGTCCCTTTTTTTTTTTTTTAGCATAAGCTATCAGCACATATGTTTATCAGATAACAAAGCACACACTGGCTCTGCAAGTGTTTTACTAAACCATCCTCCTGTCTTTGCATTTCAGTTGTGTTCGCAAGAACTTGATCCCTGCGCAGCCAAGTGATCCTACCAGCAGAATTGAGAGTGGCGTGAGAGGAGCAGGCTCTCCCCGGCCTGCAGGGTGAGCCCACTGTTACAAAGACGCTATCTGTGTTTATATATTGTAAATATGAATTTGTAACGGAACATTTTGGATTGCATTCAGGGTGAAACCCAAAGCCGAAGTGCACATGGCAGTGGCTCCTCCTGTAATGGCTACAGTTGAAGCACTGCCTTCTCAAGGCGGAGGAGAGCAGCAGGTGTTGTCATCAAATGCGCAGCACCTCGCCCAAGCCATTCCCACATTGCTTGCCACGCCAGGACCTGTACCTCCATCACAGCCCTCAACTGTTCTGTCCGCCCTGCCAGCAGCCATGGCTGTAACCCCTCCTGTTCCGGCTTCAATGGCCAACACTGTGGCCTCCCCTACGCAGCCTGCAGCTAGTAGCACTGCAGCCTGTGCACCAACCTCCACCTGCCCAGATTTAAAAATTAAGCAGGAGGTGGAAACAATGGACACATCTCAGCCAGGTGAGGAGCATGTGTGTCTCCAGTAATTGTTCTGTAGTTTAAAGAATGTGCAACAAACGCTTACTTTATCACTGCTGTCTTTTAGATCCCAATGCAAATTTGTCATCCGCCCCCTCCACCACCCAGACCTCTAGTCTGAACACTCCGGCCACAGGAGAGCTCATTCCAGGGGCTTCTCCGAGAAAGAAGCCTAGAAAACAGCAACACGTCATTTCTACAGAGGAGAGTGAGATGGTGGAGACCAACAGCACAGATGAAGAAAAGGCCACAGGGAGGCCTATCACTGGCTGCGCTGAGCGACGTGAATCTCCACCAAGGGAATATGTTGGTAAGTAAATGAATAATGAACCTGTACCCAGTGAGAATAAAGGGCATCGGCGTTGAATAATCGGTTTTGATCCTGCAGATGAGGAAGGAGTACGTTATGTTCCAGTTAAGCCCCGACCCCCTATCACTCTTCTCCGACACTACCGGAACCCCTGGAAAGCTGCCTACCACCACTTCCAGAGGTACAGCGACATCCGGGTCAAAGGTATGTTGCAACAGGCTAAAATACATGCATTTCAAAATCTGAAAGTAAAAAATATTAATCCTGTCAGTGGGAACCATTGATTCTGACATTCATATAAATGTTGCTTCTCCTACCTTTGGTCGAAGTCACATCATTTCTGACAAGTAAATGTTATGGATTTGATGGGATTTTTTTAATATATATATTTTATGTTTTTGAACATCAGTTACAATGGTAAGGCCTATTTCTGCAGATAGTCAGTCATATTCCTTTCAGCTGCCTGTTTTATTGTTGTGACTGATTGGTGTGCCTCTTAATTACCGTAGCCTGTTTTATTACTTTCATTACAGAAGAGAAAAAGAGCACCTTGCAGGACATGGCCAGCCAGAGGGGAGTGGCATGCCGAGCGCAAGGCTGGAAAATTCACCTGTGTGCTGCACAGCTCAGGCAGCTGGTAAGTGTGTTATTATCTGATTGTATTACATTATAGCACTGTAGTGTCAATGATATACCAGAAAATCAACCAATAAATATTTGCCCATTATTGCTGCATGACTATTCTATTACAGTCTGGTGGAGACTGTTTATTGCATGTGCGTGATGGTGCATCTTATGACAAGTGGGCCTTTGTTAACAAAATTCTCATTTCCGTTCTTTAGACAAGTTTGGAGCATGATGTGTACAGTCGACTCTCCACCCTTCAAGAAGGCCTTATTCCTAAGAAGAGAGCAGGTGCCGATGATGACCTTCACCGAATCAATGAGCTCATACAGGTGACGCATCCAATAATAAGTATTGCTCTACTGCTGCTGTTGATTCCTCTCTGTGTCCTGAATGTCTGAGATTCACATTGCCCATCAGTGCTGTGTGCACTTATTTTGATTTCTTTCAGGGTTGTGTGGCAGCATGTATGTACCAATTGGGCTTCTGACAACATTTTAAAATTTATTTGTGCATATGTCTTTAGGGTAATATGCAACGTTGTAAGCTGGTTATGGACCAGGTGACGGAGGCCAGAGACACCATGATGAAAGTGCTCGACCACAAAGAAAAGGTGCTGAAGCTGCTCAACAAAAATGGAACTGTTAAGAAGTCATCCAAGCTGAAACGGAAAGAGAGGGCATGAGCACCTCCTCTGTGAAGAGGTATAGGAGCTGCTCCGACTTTGGTGCTATTGATGATTGCCTGCATACAATCATTTGCAGCCCTCCCTGAGAGTGGATACAGAAATGACAAACAGCTTCAGGACACCAGAAGGTCCACCTGGAACAGGTTTTCATTCAAGATCAGCACACAAGCTGATGCTGAGCTGGATGTTCAACACCCCCTCTCTTTATTTTGTTCCCTTTTTGATGCAGTTTTACTAACAGAGTTACTGCCTCATCTTTTACTTCAATACATAACCTGGCACATAGTCTAACTCTGATATTTGGCAAGTGGCAGTAAAAACATGAGTGAAGGTAGTTCACCAATGTGTTGTTGAATGAAACTATTTTCTTTCCATGAGCTAGGTATGTAGAGGACTCAACTATGCTCTTCTCATTATTCTGTGCCTTCGCTTTGTTGGAAGGAGTGTAGAATGGACATGAGAGCACTTGCATTTACGTTGGTGGGAAAAATTTAAATAAAAAAAAAAAGGTTCTCCCCTTTGACAGTAAACACCAGAATTTTATGCATTGTAAGACCCCCACATAGCTGTAAACTAAAAAGGTCAGAATACGTGTGGTTTGAGAATTAAAAAACTATTGAAAATTCTAAATGTGGCAAAGTAGAATTGGTGTAATTCGCAAAAATGTTGCTCAGATAAATGTTAGATGATTACTTGGAAATGAGATGCTGTGAATCATTCTGATTCAAGGCTATCAAGGAGGTTTAAAAAGAGTCACGTTCCTACCATTTTTTAAAGACACAGTGAAGATCTTTGATTGTACCATTGGACTGAATTTGTATAAATCGCTGTAAATGTGTTTTGGGTTTTCCATTGACATTGTTCTCTTCAAGTTTTGTACTTTGTGAAACATTTTGTGCCGTGTGACGTGTGCTGCTTCATTTTGCTGAGTGTACTGATGTGGACAGTACTCAAATGAAGCGAGTCTGAAACATCCAGCTAATGTAACCTGTTTTTGTCTGTGTAATTAGAGTAAAGATACTTAAACAATGATACATACACTGTTAAGTTCTCTACGTTTTTGTATGCTCCTTCGAATTCTCCTTCATAGCTCCTTGGAATTGTTTAGAAAGTAACACCACCTCCTGGAGCTGTTTCTAAGCACTGTTTATAGTGTTTTTAACAGTTTTTCCTTTAGATTGTGTTGTGTTGCTTTGCCATTTGGTGAACACACTTAAGTCTGATTTCGGATATTTGACCTGTTGCCAAGAGAAGTTTTGGTAAATTAAAATTTTTACTACTAAACATGCTGATTATGTATTTTAGAAGTATCTGGAAGGAATCTCTTCACATTAGGGGAGTAGAACAACTGACGGGCGTTTGTCGGCTAAAGTTGCGACCTCATGAAAACATGTTTTGGCCAACTCAAGCATTCATACAGATGTTCACATAAATGTTGATGAGAGTGATTTATTTCCCAGAGGTCAACCTCACTGCGTTAGCCTCACTGGGACATATTTCCCTGCCGGTTTTCCATACCAAGGAACCATTGTGACCCATTTTTATGTTCTTTAAAGATACTGAATTTTAGAAGTTAACTTGAAGTTGTGCTGTTTGGAAAAAATGTCAATTATGTTTTGGAATTTCATGGAAAATTATGTTATCATTTACTCTGATGACTTTCCCTGTACATATGCAGCAAAGTTCACTGAGAATGTGTGCTACAGGTTCGATGTTTGGTGAAGGTAGGAATTATGTTTTATAACATGTCCTTTTGTTTAGCATGTTTTGTTGAGGCTAACTTATCCGCTGTGGATTTAAATGACAATATGCCTGCCTTCCCTGGCCAATAGCTGTATCAGTAAACTGCAGACAGTCAAGCAGGTGTGAATTTCCAACAGCAGATGATGATGTTATAAGCGCTTCATGCTTTGATAGCATTGTGACTGTGGGTGGCTCTTGAGCAGGAGCAAAGTCAAAGAGTCATAAAGAGGCGTTTGCTTGGAAAACTTCCTGCTTCAGAGACAGTCAGAGGAAAAGATCGCTCGGCAGCTGCTGAGCACACAAGTTCAGAAATCTGAGGTGAGAAACAGCATTTTACTCAGTGTCAGATCTGTGAAGCATATATCTGTTAATTTGTTTCACTTGCAACATCAGGTTGGCGATTTAGTTTTGTATGACTTAAAAGTATGGCTCCCTGTTACGAATACCTGACGAATCTCTGATAGCATGAATGGCTTTTCACCCCTGCAGACCTGATCCATGTTTCCAAAATGCTGCATTTGAGCAAGGTAAGAACATTTAAATTTGATCATCCTCACAAAAACTCTATGTCAATGATCCATCTTTGTTCATGTCCCTTGATGCTGTCTCCATGAAGGGTGATTTTGTGTGGTTGGAGTCTGGTTCTGGGGTGCCAGTTGGGGCAGAGGTCAAGGTGACAGATGCCGGACAGCTATACTTGATCGATGATGAAGGAAAGGTGTGAGTTCCCATCTGGAGATTGTTTCCTTCTGATGACGTCAATGTTAATCCTGTGGTAACTTGTGCGCAGGAGCACAAGATCAGTAAGAAGGTCACCCTCAAGTCCATGCACCCCACCTCTGTGAAGGGTGTGGATGACATGATCAGGCTGGGGGATCTGAACGAGGCCGGGCTCCTCCGGAACCTGCTGGTGCGGCACAAAGAAGGCATCATCTATGTAGGTTTCTTTTTCCTTCTGAACCGGCCCTGCAGTTTTATGAGCTCTATAACCTGCAGTGGAAATGCCACGCACCCCTGCTGAGTTGATGTCAGACTTTGACCCGCAGTTTATCACAAAGCTGTTTGTTTCCATAGAGACGATTGAGCCTCAGCTGAAAGAAATGTGTCTGTGTCGCTGTCCTCAAAGCTCAAATGTGGCCTTTCAATGATGAACCAGGCCATGTTGTGTATAAACTGCAAAATACTGAAGGGCAAAATGTTTCCTTGTCGCTGACAAGCTTGTCATTGTTAGAAGAGGTGTCTTGCACATTAATCATTTATATGGTTGCACAAGCGGCATTACTGGTATAATATATATATTGTGTGTGTGTGTGTGTGTGTGTGTGTGTATGTATATATGTGTGTGTGTGTCTCGATCTCGATAAAATAAATGTTCTTTTTATGTTATCAAATGGAACAAGTGCAGTTTCTGAGGAGTTTTATACTTGTATCTACTGTATAATACAGTAATATTATATGATTTGTTATCATGTTGTAATTGATACTTTACTCATTAATTCCACTTTACCTTTTGTCAATATAATGTTAGTTATACTACTTATTTGCCTGTATTTTGGTATGTAGCATGTGCAAAAGCACACACACACACACACACACACACACACACACACACACACACACACACTTGTCAGCTGTACTGCTGTGTGATGGTTAATGTCCCCTTCTGTTTTCAGACATACACAGGCTCCATTCTGGTTGCAGTCAACCCATACCAGCTGCTGCCCATCTACACCATAGAGCAAGTGCAGATGTACACAGACCGGCGTCTGGGTGAATTGCCGCCGCATGTCTTTGCCATCGCAGACAACTGCTATTTCAACATGCGCCGCAACCGAAAGAACCAGTGCTGTGTTATCAGGTCTGCATTTGCTTTGCCACAAAACCAGTATTTTAAACCTTATACTGTTCATCAACTAGCTGAATTCTGCTACGGTGTCACATTCCATCGAAGAAGAGGCATTTTTCTAAATCACACAACTAAAGAAACACATTTGAACTTTTTTTTCTTTGGATTTTCTGCTAGTGGAGAGTCAGGAGCAGGAAAAACAGAAAGTACCAAGCTCATGCTGCAGTTCCTGGCTGCAGTAAGCGGCCAGCACAGCTGGATTGAACAGCAAGTCCTTGAAGCAAATCCCATCTTGGAAGGTATGAAATGACCAGACAGCATCCCATTAACTGCTAAATGTGTTTTGCTAATGTAATTGTCTTTTCAGCCTTTGGCAATGCCAAAACCATCCGAAATGATAACTCCAGTCGTTTTGGGAAATACATTGACATAGGTTTTACAGAGGCTGGGGCCATCAAAGGGGCTCGCATTGAGCAGTATCTGCTCGAAAAGTCCAGAGTTTGTCGTCAGGTATGGGTGTTGTACAACTGAATGTCACTGGAAAAAACTAGACTTTCTTTACAGATACATGTGTGTTCAGGGCCCTGAAGAAAGAAACTATCATATCTTTTACTACATGTTGGCGGGTATGCCAGCTGACAAGAAGAAGAGTGTTTCCCTTGGAAAAGCTTCCGACTACAACTATTTGACCATGGTACTGCTGGAATCTGTCTTTATTCTTGAGTTCTTTGAGTTTGGCTCTAACATTTAGGTAAATGCTTTTTTTTTT
>BJFM01004335.1:37556-66853 GCA_016586285.1 Arothron firmamentum | reverse complement strand
TTTTTTTTTTTTTTTTTTAAACCAATTGATGACATCGCCAGGGTAAATGCACCAAGTGTGAGGGCAGGGATGACGTGATGGAATATTCACACCTTTGTTCAGCTATGAAGATTCTCATGTTCTCAGAGAATGACTCTTGGGAAATCTTCAAGCTGCTCGCTGCTGTCCTTCATCTGGGAAACGTCAAATTCGAGGGTCAGCACTTTCAGTTAGACGATGAAGAAACTTGTCATATTTATTTGAGAAAACCATATTTGGGACAGCGGATCGTATGATTTCAGGTACAACGGAGAGCAACCTAGAGGTCTGCAACATTGTGAAATCATCCCATTTCAGCATGGCCAGCCAGCTGTTAGAGGTGTGTGTGCCACATTAGTTATACAGTGCCATGCATCTGTGTGCCCTCTGGTCAAAGTTTCTGTTGATATGAACAGTTTAAGCAAGTGAAAGGTGAAATGATCTCCAAAAGATAACTTTATGGCACATTTATTTTTGTAATTTAACTGAAATCTTCTGTTTCTCTGAGATTCGTGGGCCATTTTGCACACACAGCTCTTTTGGCCTCTGCTTTCCTCATGGTGACTGTAAACAAGCAATGGCACAAAAAGGATAAATAATGTCTGATAAGCGTTGATAAAGTTTCCAGAGAGCTCAAATCTCCTGGGGTTTCCATTCTTTTGCAGGGAGCCACTTTCCCCTTTTAAACTGAAAAAATTAACTGTTTGCATTAACATAAATTTTGACCATGGATACCAAAACCTTTTCATCCTACTGTATGTTTTTTTAATTTTATATATTTTTCTTATTTGCCAAGTGCAATGAAAAAGCCAAACATATATAACATTTGATTTGTGGTTACCACAGGTAGATTCCAAAGAGCTGGAGAAGAGTCTGACTCAGCGTTCATTCATGACGGCTACAGATAGCGTGAGCAAAGTTCTGACCTCTGCCCAGGCTGTGGATGGCAGGGATGCCTTTGTCAAAGTAATATCACACCATCCATACTAGTACTACTACAGCTTCTACCGTTCAAACTCATTCTAAAATGCATTTATTGGTCCTTAATGGAATTGTTTGCACCTCTGTTCTTACATGGAAAATAAACGTACATGTAGACTGTGATCATAATTTACTTAAAGTTATGTTTAAAAAAGAAATCATGAAATTATCTGCTGTTACCTTGTTATCGTGCCTAGATTGTTTGTTTTTCACGTGATTATTGTGTGCAGTACTTCTGATGTGTGAGAGTTTTTCTGTGTCTAACTTGCAGGCAATATATGGACAACTTTTCATTTGGGTTGTTCACAAAATCAACACAGTAATTTACACCCAGTGTGAGGAGTCTGACGACCCCCAACAGACGATAGGCTTGCTCGACATCTTTGGCTTTGAGAATTTTGACAAAAACAGGTTGATTATTGGTCCTTTTTTATGTTTCATTTTGTTGCAGGTAGACAATGAAATCTAAATACTTTGTCGGTTCTAATTCATCTTGTCTTTCTGGGTTTGTCACAGCTTCGAACAGCTCTGCATCAACTTTGCCAACGAGCAGCTGCAGCAGTTCTTCGTCAAGCACGTGTTCAGGCTGGAGCAAGAAGAGTACGCTCGAGAAAACATCGTCTGGACACGCATCGACTATCAAGACAACCAAAAGATCTTGGACACACTGGCCATCAAACCTTTGAATTTGCTGGCCCTCATTGATGAGGAGAGCAACTTCCCAAAGGTCTGCATCTTCCTTTGAAGATGTCAGCTCCTCAGAGCAGGTTTTAACTCATTCTTTTGCACGTCAGGGCACAGATACGACCATGCTCCAGAAATTCAGTCAAGCTCATGGGAAAGGCAGCGTTTATATTCCTCCTAAAAACAGCTATGAGACACAGTTTGGAATCCAGCATTTTGCTGGAATTGTTCACTATGACTCAAAAGGTATCATTTTTTAACAGCGAACCTTTGGTGGGTAAGTCTTCTGCGTTGTTCTTATTGTGTATGTGGTCTGTTTTTTTAGGCTTTCTTGAAAAAAACCGTGACTCTCTCAGTTCAGATTTGATACAACTGGTGCAGAAATCTACCAGTAAACTTCTCAAACAGGCATTTCATGATGCTCTGTCCTCACTTACCACCAAGAGTGTCCTCAACCCCAGGATCATCACCAAAGCTGCCAGCGTTCGGGTCAGTGGCCTCTCTGACACAACTAAAGCTGTTAATTGCACGTTAGTGCTCACAATATTTAAATTTTCTATTCATCTGACAGCAAAATGTGGATCCTAAGAAGCGTGTGCCAACTCTGATTGGCCAGTTCCGTAAGTCTCTGGAGTCACTCATGAAGACACTGACTACGTGCCAGCCCTTTTTCATACGCTGCATTAAGCCCAATGACTTCAAGAAGCCCATGGTGAGGACAAAAGATGCATTTACTCAGACAAGAAACTATATCTGCATCTGTGTCAAATTTAAATTTGACACACTTTAAAACGCTTTAGTGCGATGTTTCAAGTGAATCCTTTCATCTGTGCCTCAGCTGTTTGACAGAGAGCTGTGCAATCGTCAGCTCCGTTATTCTGGAATGATGGAGACTATCAGGATACGCAAGGCTGGTTATCCTGTACGCTACACGTTTGACGAGTTTCTTGGCCGTTACAGAGTCCTGCTTAAAGCTCACCTCTGCAATCCCCAAACAGTAAGCTGCGATAAGGATGGGTGTAATGAACATCTTTTCTCTTCACCTTCATGTCACTGTATTTGTAAGTTGATTGTTTTGGTTTTTTTTTTCCTTGACAGGAAAGTAAAAAGAAATGCTGTCAAAGCATCTGTGAAACTGTGCTCCGTAAACAAGAGGACTGGAAAACTGGCAAGACGAAGATATTCCTCAAGGTGCTGCGACATATTCCACTGACAAAAACCTGTAGTGGGTGAAATATTCACCTACTTCTGTAACCACAACCAGTTTAGATCAAATAACTGAATATTTTCACTTATAAAAAGTGCTGCGACAATTGTGTTGTGTTTCAGGACCGCCATGACACCATGCTAGAGCTGGAGAGAATGAAACAACTAGATGTAAAGGCACTTACAATCCAGAGGGTCCTTAGAGGTTACAAATACAGGTACGATACAAACAGCGTTGCATTTTTATTTGTTAATGCAACTCCCTGAATTTTTTTTCTTCACATTGTCTAAAGGAGAGAATTCCTGAGGAAAAGAGCAAGTGCTGTTGTCATTCAGAAATGTTGGAGAGGATACAAAGGGAGAAAGCTGCTCCAAGTGGCGAGTACTTTTGAAAGAACCAGTTTTAGGAAAAGCTGCACGTCTGACATGCATCAATGCCCTTCCGTCCATCTTTCATCATAGGTCCAGCATGGTTTTGCGAGGTTGCAGGCACAGATTTCTTCTCGTCAGATGCAGCTCCGGTATCGAAGAAAGCGGAAGGCAGCCATCGTGCTGCAGGCCCAGCTCAGGGGACACCTGGCTAGAAAGGAATGGAAACGCAAAAGGGACGCTGTGATCCTCCTGCAGGCTCACACTAGAGGCATGCTGGCAAGAAAAGCCCTGAATAAGACAAAAAGACATGTAAGTTCTGCTCCTCCTGGTTGTATCTGTTTACCTCAGCAGTCATGCAGGTATATTTTGTAAGAATTGTACATAACACAGCTGTGGTTCAGGATATCAGTTTGACCTGACTCTTCCGTGGTGCTTTTCCTTTGCAGATGTTCCTCTCTGCCAAGCAGAAAGAAGAAGAGCAGCGGCTCATGTTGGAGAGACAGGCCTATTTAGAAGGAGTTCTGAGACAGGCGAAAGAGACTGAAGCCAAAGCTCGGGCTGATGCCGTCACAGATCAGGAGATTGTGGACAGCTTCTTTGATTTCCTTCCCCTGATGTCAGGATTCGAGGTTCAATAACCTAACATTTTACGCATTTTTTATGATTTTTTTCTTTGTATGTCAGACTCTGCATATTTCTGCTGTCAGAGTGTCAATGGGAAAAGGATGGTCGACGTTGACATCGATGACCTCCCCATGGAAGATGACCGTCTCAGCGAAGATGATGACCTGGATGAATACTCCTTCTCCAAATTTGCCTCCATGTACTTCCAGGGTGCGGCCACACCCACCCACATCCGCCAGAAACTTCGGCAGCCCCTGCTTTATCATGAGGATGAAGGAGATGTTATGGTGCTACTCTTCAATTGTCATAATTCACCACTTCATAAAAGTCTGGGTGATCTTCAGCGATCTTTACCCTTCTGCTTCTGTGATTTTCCCGCAAGGCCTCATTGACAGTGTGGTGGATCATTCTCAGGTTCATGGGAGATCTCCCTGAGCCAAAGAAGCAAGTCCACGAAACCTCCATTAAGGAACGTGATGGCCCCACACTGGACCGGCCGTTGACATCTCTTGAAAAGCTCCACATAATTGTGGGATATGCCATCGTCAGATCTGACCTTAGGTAACTATTTTGAAAAATTTTCAAAAATCTGTCCCTTTATTTTTAAGACCTGACTGTTGTCATTAATTTCAGAGATGAGATTTACTGTCAGATCTGTAAGCAGCTTCAGGACAACAACAATCGTAACAGCTACTTCCGGGGCTGGATCCTGCTGTCTCTGTGTCTGGGCATTTTTCCACCCAGCGAGAAATTTTTAAAAGTTAGTTTCAACCAATGGTTCGGCTGTTGTAATCTCATGACGGATGTGCTGCCTGCAGAGCTCTTTTCATCACATTTTCTTTGTAGTACCTGCAAAGTTTCATCCGTTTTGCCCCGGGAGGCTTCACTACCTACTGTGCTGAAAAGCTGCGACGCACGCGGATGAACGGAGTACGAGGAGAGCCCCCTGCCTGGCTGGAGCTGCAGGTACTGCATCTGACACAGTGTGCTGTAAAATATCTTGTGCTTTTAGATTTGTATTTATTTATTTCTGCCTTCTGCCCACAACAACACACACCCTGCAGTACTGTATATTAACACATCACTGACTTTAGCTTGTGATAATAAGATCCTTTAAAAGTGATTAAATAATTAATGTGTATTCACATGTGCGAGAAACGTCATGTTTAGTCATAGTTAATAACACATGATTAGCCTTTTTAGTTCAGTCACCAAGGCCCTTTTTCTTTTTTTTTCCGCTGTCACAGGCAACAAAGACCAAAAAGCCGATAGTTGTCTCAGTGACGCTGAGTGACGGACGTGCTGTGAGCCTGCCTGTCGACTCTGCATCTACATCCAAAGAGATCTGCCATCTGCTTGCCGACAAAATCAAACTCACAGACAAATTTGGCTTTTCTCTCTACGTCACCTTGTATGAAAAGGTACTTCCGTGCAATTCATAAGGTCATCGATATTAGGGTTGTTGTTTTTTTTTTGCCCTTTTTGTGCTGCTTTGAATCTTGAAATATTTAGTTTACAGGTTATTCACTGTGTTTTGCACAATGAGGGAAACACATCACATGTGATTTACAAGGTTTATCTTTATATTTAAGTAGGATTTCATAGTAAAATTTAAAAAAAAACAGTCAATTTTTACTCATATCAAAATTTGATAAATAGTGCTGTCAGTTGAGTTGGAAGTTGTTAGTAAAGTTTGTGTCATTAACATCTGCCATCAAAACAGTTTGGGAACGTCACCATATTTGGATTGTAAAAGTCTACACAGCAATTAAATTCATTTTATTCAAACACTATTGAATTTACGGAGAACAGTCAACATTTGGGAGTAATGCCATTTCCATCCTCTGTGTTTCCTGTTGGTGTTGCAGAAGTGACACAAACAGACTTTGACATTGTTTAAGATTACAGTACTTTATATCTTTTTCGGGTGTCTCTGAATGAATCATTTATAGTCACCTTGATGAATGTAAAAATTCTATTTCTCTGGATATTTCTTCTTTTAAGGTTTTGCCTCTGGGCTGCGGTCGGGAGCACCTGATGGATGCCATCTCACAATGTGAACAGGATGTGAAAAGGAGAGGAGGGCAGGAACAGCACACCCCCTGGCGTCTCTCCTTCCGCAAGGAGATCTTCACCCCTTGGCATGATTGCAAAGAGGATAAGATCAGCACGCAGCTCATTTACAGACAAATCATTCATGGTCTGAAATTTCGAGAGTATCGGTGTCCAAGGGTGAGCATTTATTAGATGATTATCTTGGAAATCCTGATCATTTCTTTTTTCCACTGTTTTAATCACATTTCTCTAACACAGGAAGATGATTATGTTCAGCTGGTTGCAAAGCACTTGTACATCCAGCACGGTGCTGACACCAGTCCAGAAAATGTGAAAGAAGCTGTTAAAGACTGCATCAATGCCTCTCTGCTGAAGGCCAGATCTGAGGCCAAATGGGTGCAGATGGTCAGCGCCGCTCATGCTCAGGTCAGTCAAATCAGGAGCACCAACATCAGAACTAAGCAGTTATAATAACATAGCAAAGGCCAAGAATACCTCTAACAATTCTGCCCAAATTACCCCAGGGTTCATACTTAAGTTCGAAACAAAAAGTGGATGCAGTGAAGACAGAGATGGTTGACTACGCCCGGGAGACATGGCCCATGCTTTTCTCCAGGTTCTTTGAAGTCACCAAATTGTCAGGTTTGTGATTATAGCAAGCAGACAATGTACAATCAAGATGGTTATTCTAATAGCAGGTATGTTCATAATTATTCCAGTTTATATATTAGTTATTTCCAACACCTACCAAACATATTGTGAATATTTTTTTTCTTGCACAGTTGAGGTTTCTGTAGTGAAAAAGTACCAAGTTGTTTTTGGTTCACTGTAATAGCCATATTTATTATTTTCACGAAGGTAATGAAATTTCATACCCTAGTGTAAAACTAGAGCTTTTTTTCTTCAGACACACATACAAACAGATCACTCTTCACTTAATTGGGTTTGCATCTTCGATGTTTTGTAGGCCCTCCGCTACCTAAGAGCAGTTTCATTGTGGCCATAAACTGGACCGGTATCACCTTCCTGGATGAGAAAGAGAGGAGGCTGCTGGAGCTCTCCTTCCCTGAAGTATTGGGAGTCAACACCATCAGGTAGAGGAAGAGGAGAAGGGTGGTGTTTAGCTTTTATCATATGGAATAATAACTCTGATGGATTAAAACAGAATAATTGTGCTCATTAGCTGAACAAATTTACTTTAATATTGTTTACATTTTAGAGGCAGGTATTAGAGGTGTAATGACCATATAAAAAAGTACATGTATCGGAACTAATGACTGTAGTATAAGGCTTTTAATGAGATGCTTAAGTGATATGTGTATTTTTTTTTCATAGTTTTTACAAAACTGTGTTTTGATTAACATCAGGGATGGTAAAGGCCAGGCTGCCAGTCTACTGACACTGAAAGGAGACTTCACTCTAAGTGGAGCTTCAGCTGAGGACATGACAGAGCTCATCACGATGTTCCTCAGTGGGTTAACGGAGAGGTCTCGCTTCGCCGTGACCCTGAGAGAAGCTGAAACTCAAGGTCAGACCCCGGATTACTCTTTCGTCACTGAATGTTGGCACAGCTTAATGATCTCGTGGTGTTATTTTATGTTAAATGCTCCCTAAGCTGTCCTCCCCACCTCCACAGATGACCCCACATTCCTTAGCTTCAAGAAGGGCGAGCTCATTGTTATAATCAGAGATGATGAGTATCCTCAGCAGCGTGGCTGGATAAAGGGAGAAAATGATCGCACGAAACATGAAGGAGCAGTTCCCGTTGATGCCATTCTAATTCTACCAACACTCAGCAAACCCACCAATGAGGTTTTGGTATGTTGTCACCATAGGAAGATACTTTTTACCTGATTTATAATGGGGACAAAATGAGAAGTGTTAAGTTTTTGCATGTTTGTTTATTGCAGAGACTGCTCACCTTGTCCCCAAACCAGAGGAAAAATGTCATAGCTAACCAGAAAGACACAGGAACAGTGGAGCGATTAGCTCCTGCCACTCTAAAAGAATTCTCCCTGATATACTTCAGGTAACAGAACTCTGCATTGCCTTTTACGAGTGGTCCATGAGAACAGCCAAAGGCATACATGAAATTGCAGAGATGCCAACAGTAGTTACTCTGTTGTTTTTGTCTTGATTTGACAGGCAGAACACCAAGGATGTGAACCGTCAGGTGATGTCTAGGAACGCTGCTCCTGAGAGGCTCTGGGTCAGCTCCAGAGAGCCGATCAGACAGCCCCTTCTCAAGAAACTGGTGGGCAACCCAGACCTCAGCCACAAAGCTTGTCTGGCCTTCACTGATATCCTCCACGGCTTTACCTCGACTATGTAGTTAAGGTTTTTTTACCCTCCAAGTTGAGGATAAAAAGTATTTATAATGAGGACTTTTATACATTTTAATGGATGTGTTTTATCCTTTACAAATTCAATTAGGCTTTTTTTTTTATAGAAGGTCTTTATTCCTCCTTGATTATTTTGTACCCATCCTCAAATATATGGGAGATTACCCCACCAAACAGCTGCAGAGCCCCATCGTACTCACAGACCAGATCTTTGGACCCGCCACCAAATACGAGGTGCTCAGAGATGAAATCTATTGCCAGATTATGAAGCAGATGACCAATAATAACAACAGGTACCATCATGTTATTTCAACTTCAAAGTCATGCTTTGCGATGTGAGAGGTTTATAATAAAAAAAAAAAGATCTTTGATTTACTTTCATTTAATATTGATGTTACACCATAAGCAGAGCCGATATTTCTCTGTTGCGTTTAATACTGATTTTCTTTTTCTTTTTTGGGATTAGGTTATGATACCATGGTCATAAGAGCCAATATAGTGAAAGCACATTACCAGATATATATTGTATAATTATGGCACCCAATGTTTAATGAGAAACAAGACAGGACAAATAGAAAAGACAGTAAAGGTGAAATGAAGACACTTTCCTGTGTTGTGGTGTACAGGAATTGGCTTCATCCAAAAGCAATATTCAGCTTCATCATATGATAACATAGAGTAAATAGGTTTCTGTATGTTGTCTCCTCCATCAGGCTCAGCATAGAGCTCGGATGGCAGCTGCTGTGGCTCTGCTGTGGCCTGTTTCCACCCAGTCAGTCTCTTCTGAAGCACGCTCAGCGATTTGTGGAGTCACGCCGCAGAGAGCCCCTCGCCTTAGACTGTCTGAAGCGGATGCAGAGCTTGCTGAGGTCAGCCCAGTGTGTTGTATTATGTGTCACAAGCACGCAGCGCCGCATGCACAGATGTTTGAAATAAGGAACTTTCTCCGCTGCCACCTGTGATCATCTGGATCATCCTGTGGATTCTTTTTGATATGAAAGAAAGAAATGAACGAATGACCATAGTGCGCAGTTGTTTTTACGGATGTTTGCTGTGTTTGTGAAGACTGGAGCCAAGGAAACTCCAGCCGCATCTAGTGGAGGTAAACGCTATCCAGCTGAACAGCACCCAGATCTTACACAAAGTGCAATTCCCAAACGATGCAGAGGAGGTATGAACACACGACCCAGGAGACTGTGTTACTGAGATAAGAGTCAACACTGGAGCTGGTGAACCTGCGATTCTTTTCCTGTCCTTTCAGGTGTTTGAGGTGACGTCAACTACTAGAGTCAGGGATCTCATCCAGGACATCGCCAAGAAGCTGAGTCTGGCCTCAGCTGAAGGTTACAGCATTTTTGTCAAAACACATAATAAGGTTTGCGTGAATTTTCTTTAATCTTAATCCTATTTTGACCTATTTTTGCAACGTGCATCATTTCCATAATAATCAATATTCTTATATGTGTGATTGTTGTTTCTCTCAGGTTCTTAGTCTGAATGAAACAGACTACTTTTTTGATAACCTGAGACAAATAACTGACTGGTCCGAGAACATGACGAGGATGAAAGAAAGTAAACATCTTTGAAATATGGCATCTTTTTGATTTGATCGAATTTGGACCCGTGCTGACGAATCCTGTGTGTGTGTGTGTGTGTGTGTGTGTGTGTGTGTGTGTGTGTGTGTGTGTGTCTGTGTCTGTCTGTCTGTCTGTCTGTCTGTCTGTGTCCAGCAGGTGGATCGGTCAGCTCCCCCTACAGTGTGTTCTTCATGAGGAAACTTTGGTTCAATGTTGTTCCCGGCAAAGACGCTAAGGCTGATCAGATTTTCCATTTCCCTCAGGTACATTTGAATGATGTAGCTCAGGTTAAGCTTCATTTAAAACTTTTTAAAATGAGAGTCTAAGAGGGGAAACACCACCACCACCATCACAACACCAATTCACAAAATCTGATCATTTTAAAACACACTCGCTTTTACACTGCTGTGATGACTTGTGTTTTGTCAAAGCGCGTGTATATTTCTTCCTACAGTCATCAACAATGCACACTCTCTGTCCTTTAGGAACTACCAAAGTACCTGAGAGGCTACCATGCTTGCACCCGACAGGAAATGATCCACATCGCAGCGCTGCTCTTCAGAATAAAAGTCAACAATGACAAGAACCAGTTTGTCATGATTCCCAAGATGCTGAAGGAGCTGGTGCCCGCAGACCAACTGAAGGCCGTTTCTGAAAACGAGTGGAAGAAGGTATGACACACGATGGGTAGAAAAGATTTCTTATTAACAATACTTGTTTTTATTGATATCTGATTCTATTGACTATTGGATCTACATACTACATTTATGTATTAGGTGTATGGCATTAATGTAAACGATTTCATGCACTTGTGCTTTTATTACCGCTATGTACATGTGCATTTACACACTGAGTTATATTACCAGAAGTACAGTTAATATTAGATACTTTAATACTTCAGTAGGATTTCTAGCTCTCCTGCTTATCATTGTAAATTTATTTTATTTTATTCTAAGATTTCATTCCTCGCCTTCAGACTTTAATTACTGGGCACAATGTTGGTTAAAAGGGTGGACACTTTAAAATCAATGTTACTGCTGAAATTTTAGTTTTTGGACCACAATAGGGTCTTATCGGAATACTTTAGCAGCAGCATTTTCATGAGCTTTGCCACCAACTATGAAACTATAGAATACACCCAGCTGCATCCTTTTCATGACCCCCGGAACAATATCAGCCTTATACCCACTTAGCGGTTAGGTTCTCACTTCTGTGAGAAACTGCCTGAGGGCAGCGGAGGGGGAATTATTAACCTCAATTAAAGCAGCACAACTGCTCATGCAGTGTAACGATGCTGCGTGATGTCCCATATATTTGTGTGTTATTGTGTACATCCATGTGTGTTTTTCAGCTTATCATTGCCACCTACAACAAACAAGAGAGCATGGCCATCGAGGAGGCCAAAGTGGCCTTCTTGAAGGCGGTGTTCCGCTGGCCAACCTTTGGCTGCGCATTCTTCGAAGTGAAAGTAAGTCAGGCGGAGAATGAATAAATGCCCCGACTCGCACATCATCTCCACACTTGCAGCCGCACACAGACAACACAGAGGAGCAGATTTAACACATTTCTTTGTTTTTATTCAGTCTTCACACCTTCATCTCTTTTCCAAAAGAGAATGTTTCCTCATTTGTCTTCATAAATATTCTTTTCAGCAAACGTCAGAACCAAGTTTCCCAGACATTGTTTTAATAGCCATCAGCAAGCAAGGACTCACCATCAACCACCCCAAGACCAAGGTGAAGAAATTGTTTTGAACAAGAGCATTTCCTCTTCCACTTCATAAATTTCACATTTCCTTCCTTTCGTTTTTCTCATGAAGGAGGTTTTGGCAAATCATCCATTCAACCACATGGCAAGCTGGTCCAGTGGAAGCACCTACTTTCACATGACTATTGGCAGTTTAGTTAAGGGGAAGAAATTTCTGTGTGAAACCTCAATGGTACGGTCCAACAGTAGAAGTGTCAGCTGCCATGCGAGGTTGTCCTTTTCATTTTCCGCATTTCTGTCTGTTTTCTCTCTTAAAAGGGTTACAAAATGGACGACCTGATAACCTCCTACGTCAACATGTACCTAAGAGAGAAGAGAGCCCTGCAAACCAAGAACCAGCGCTTCAACATGTAAGCTTTAGTTGCACCAGCGTGAACAAACTCTGCTGTTCACCCACAGAAGTGGAACAGGAAGATGTGTCTATTCTTGGACAAAGCACCTGCTTTATTTGAAAAGAATTTGGTTGATTTATTGCATAAAAAATGTTGCAGATTTGTCTCATTTTTTTATTTTAGCTTTTTGGAGTCTTTAAGGTTGGGATTTCACTCTTTTCACTAAAGTTGAATGAAAGAAGATAGCTGTTTACATATGACTGCAACCGATGCCAATATTCCCCCTTTCATGTGTATTTAATGTTATATTACATTGACTGACATAGATCATTTAATATGGTAATATTACACTGCATTATTTGTTATAAATTGTTAAAATTGTCTGCAGAAATGTTTGTCTGAAAACACTCTTAGATGCTTTTGCACCTCAAATGCAAATATGCATGCTGTGTAAAAGCCATTTATGTTTCCTTTGGCAGAAAATTCTTCAAAAAAATGAAATGTGTTTTTGCTAGCTTCAATCCTTTGATTTGCAGTTGTTCTTTTATATGGGGAGAATAACGACAAGTTGCTCCAGAATTAAACATTTACATGCATGTAGAGCAATAACAGTTAGAAACCATTCGATTATTCCATCAAATTAATCTTCGCCTAAAGTTGATGTTCTCAAAAGATTTTTTTCTGCTAAATAAAATGTTTTTGCAGTAAAAGTCCAAATGAGTGTAAAGTATGTTAAACGTGCTGAAGGTCTTCTTTGCCATGAAAATGCTTTCAGCAGCAGAGGAGAGACAATATATTCATGATAACAGTATCTCAAGTTAATGTTTTTGGCTTCGGGGTTCGCAGGCGTACAGCACAGAGCCCTGATTGGCCAAACCAAATCGGGGGGTTGTCCCAATTAGAAGTTGGCAGTAGATTAACAGGGTAGTGATGTCTGAGTATTTTTCTTTCACCCTGCTGCACAGATAGTGGCTTCATTCAAGTGTGCAGAATAGCATTTGCATATCGATGAAACGGGAGGGAGAAAGGGGCGATGTGTCTGCAGCTGTGATCTCTGTGTATGAAAGAAATATTATCCCTCCTCAGCCAGTGGGACTCCTCTCCACATCTGTCTGATGGCTATGTGACTGATTATTTTGGGCATTCCAATTCAGGATACCCCCAGGAGGGAAAGGGCCAACAAGGGCCTCTGTTTGCTTCAAGTGTCCCCCCACCCTCCCCGCTCTTGTTTTTCACTCGCTCTCCTATGGGGAATGGGGCCCTCTATTGAACCTAACAGACCATTTAGAAAACGATCATCTCAGAGGCTTTAGTCATTAACGTCTCAATAAACAGCACAGTCTATCTTCTGTCCATCAGTAGAAGGGTTAGAGTTCACGCTCAAGGCGCTTCGATGTGCCGCTAGGCTCGGTTTCCATGGCGTCGCACGCGATGACTCGTCGCGGCTGAGGCATGCCATTCTTCTTCCCCGCCGCTAAAATGTTCTGCTTATTCTGACTTGGCCTATTGTGGAGCACACAAGCGGCTCTCTGAGGAGAAGGGGATGGATGGAAAAAAGGGTGGGGTCAAGGTTCAAACCAAAGGCTCCCATCGGGACTCCCTTTCTGTTATCAAATTTGTTGAGACACAAAAAGAGCAACAGTCTCATTCCCAAGGGCATCTTGAGGGGAAGAAAGGAAGTTTTAGGAGAGCGTTTTTTTGGTGTCAGGGTGTCACCTCGTCAGCAGCTCAGCGCTCCAAGGCTCCAGTCTGCTCTTCCCTCTGTTCCTGCAATGATCGTTGCTCCCGCTTAGGGCCAGAAGCTGAAGCAGCCTTTTTCATTTATCAGGTTTCTGTTGTCAAGAGGAGCCGAAAAGTTCAGGTAAGTCTTTTTTAGTTCTAAATTACTGTCTCATATGCAACTCTATTCAAAGGTCAAACTCCACATTAGTTCATTATTTAGTCGTCTTTATTGATTGTTGCAGTTTAAAAAAAAAAAAAAAAGTATCTCTGGTATTAAATTTTAACTGCAAATGAGTATTTGCCACCTGAATGTGCCAAGTTTTCAATTATGTTCATAAGATTTTCTCCGTTTTGAAGAAGAAGATAGTTCTTTAGTCTTAATCCAAATATGCCAAAAACAGGTATCTGTATGAAACTGTAATGCATGGATTGGCAAAATTTAGTCCCAATACGATCAATCTATCCATCTGCACAAGTAGTGCTGGTGTTACCTCGGTCCAATATTGAGGTTTAGGTTAGTTGTTATTGAATTCAAATCCAAATGCTAACGCAAAGTTAAATATGTACAGACATGCCAGATTAATGAAGCTGTCAGTCATCTTTTTTTCCAGGCTGAAGGGATTAATGGTAATGAGTGTCGCGTCTACTGTACTGATGCTTTTTGACAATGACAGTACGTGTAGCAGCTGTCACCGTTTTGCATAGTGACTAATCTCGGAGGGGCGGTGGCAGCGTGCCTGCGCTCCCGCCAGACAGAACCTGCGTACGGTCCTGCTCTCCTCACATCAGCTCACTTTTGGGATTATCCCTCTGGGCTCTGCATTCTTGGAGGCTTTTCTCTTTCAGCGGAACCCTGCTGGGACCGAAGTGCTTTTCTTTGAGGGACCTGAATGAGTCTGAAAAATTCCCCTCATTGTGGCTCTCAGATCCCGGCAAAGCAGCAGAATCAGGTGCACCAAGAAGAACCAGGCCGACGCGTCCGGCTGGCTCTTAATGGGCCAAAAGTCTCGACAGTAATCTGATGAAACAGAAAATCCCTTTCAACCTTTGAGGAACAACCTTATTTAATCACATTTTACCCTTTGATGAGCTGTTTGTCTTGTATGGTTGGAAACCTCCCTCCAGCTAGGAGCCTCTGTGGAGTGACGGCTTCATCTCCGCTGACATGTTATCATATTATTCTTGGGTCCTCCGCAAAATTCAAAGTGCGTTCAAGGGAAGTCTTTTCGGGGATTAATTGCTGCTCGCACTCCAGTTCGTGTTTACCCAGATGGTCTGGCTACAGCAGGAGAAGGGGAGATAAAGGCACAATGAAAGGAGTGGAGAGCAGAGCTGGCCAAAGCCAGCAGATGGATGGAGGAGTGGGTGGTCATCTTTCTGGGTGTGCCTGAATGGATCTGGGAAAGAAACGTGCATTCCTGCAAAGAATAGTGGGAATGCCGTTGTCTGTTTTTCACATCTTTAAAGCATCACCAGAGGAGATTCAGATTGATCTTGCTGGATGTTTGGACTAATTTCCTTACATTTACCTCAGACGTTCAGCTTGCAATAAGGAATTATTGCTGACCAGTTAGCCTGAGGGCAAGTTAGACTAAAGAAGGGAGGAGAGTGGACTTCCTGAGTGTGTAAAAGAAGTGATTAACTATCTGCTCTCAGGGCATGTGCACGTCACTGACTTCTATTTATTGTTGCCTTGTTACGCTGTGTCAGTCGAAAGTCTACACGTGTATTATGTACGTAGGAGGTTTCGCTGGTGTGGTTTTCTGACTGCATACGAGCTCGTTCTCGGAATAATAACAATGAGCAATTTTTTAAAAATGCAGTTCCTTTAAGTCTTGTTCCGTTTCACATGCACTGCAGCCCATGTCGAGGCTGGAATACAGAATCGCTGTGGTTCAAGATTGTGGCGAAACAGCCATGAAACATGATGCACGTTAACAAATCTTGACAGTTTGCGGACAGAATGGTGGCACTGGTGTCACAGAAGAAATGAAACCAGCAGCTTGTCTCTTTGTGGTTTAAACATTTACCCCAGAGTTAGAACCTGCCACTCTGCAGATTTACAGGCATGTTTACAACTAAAGCCATGCTGTGAAAGGTGGAAACATTCACCATGAAAGGAGAGGCAGAGTGGACTGAGGGTGAAATATATGTAAAAAGATATTTTTATATGTTCTAGAAAGTTATGTCTAAACTGGATCTACCAGAAATTCGCTTTTAGGTAACACTTTGTCTGTCTTTTTAGCCAAAAGCATGGAGTCTGCTACAATGGAGCTGCCCCTGCTGTCCAACCAGTCATCAGAAAGCTGTCCAGCCGCGGACACAACGGTGGAAAACAGCCTGTTTGGCTGCTTCTACATCCTGGTCTTCTTCCTGGCGCTGAACGGAAACAGCCTGGCTCTCTGGATCTTCTCTCACCAGCATGGCTCTTCCTCCCCCTCCACCGTATTCTTGATTCACCTGGCTGTGGCGGACTTGTTGTACGTGATCATCCTCCCGCTGAGGGCCACCTACCACCTCACCGGAGGCCACTGGCCCTTCGGGGAGGTGCCGTGCAGGATGGCTGGCTTTTTGTTTTACGTCAACATGTACGCCAGCCTGTACTTCCTCGCTTGCGTGGCGGCCGATCGCTACCTGGCCGTGGTGCACGCGGTGAGATCGCTGAAGGTCCGCCGCGCTCGTTACGCGCACATCATCAGCTTCTCTCTGTGGGCCCTGGTCACCGTATCCATGGCGCCTCTCTTGGTCTCCCACCAGACCGCAGAGGTGGACGGCGTGACCGTGTGCTTGCAGTTGTACAGAGAGAAGGCCTCACGCAACGCCCTGATCTCACTGGCGGTGGCTTTCAGCCCGCCTTTTCTCACCACCCTGTCCTGTTACCTGCTCATCATTTACAGCCTGCACCGGGGCTCCAGGCTGGAGCCCACCCTGAAGCTGAAGGCCCTGCGCACCATCGGTGTTGTCCTGCTCATCTACGTGGTCTGCTTCCTGCCTTATCACGTGAGCCGAGCTACTTTCATCCTGGGCTACAGCCATCCTGACGTCTCCTGTCAGAGCCGCAGAGGCCTGAGCCTGGCCAACCGCCTCACCTCCTCCCTCACCTGCCTGAACGGCGCCATGGACCCGCTCATCTACCTGTTTGGGGCAGAGAAATTCCGTGGCACTCTCATTCAGCTGTTTTGCAAAAATAAGGCGGGCATGTCTGCAGCCACCAGCGGCGAGTTAAAGGGAACACGCGAGAGCTCTGTCAGTGCCAAGTCGGAATTTTGAGGCGATCTGACTTCATCCGGAGCAAAATTTCTTCGAAAATTCTCCTGACAAGTCAAAATGTTACGATAAACTACTCAAAGAGAAATGCTCTGAACAAAAGTAGGACGTTAAAAGAACCAAATGAGAAAATGCTCAGTCACTTATGAGGTAGTTTTAAATCAAATTGAATAAAAAAAACCCAACAAAACAAAACAAACAATCTGATAAGTGCTATAAATTGTTAAAAATGTTACAATATTTAATTGCAATCACATCGGCTTCCAGGTACAGACATTGTAAGAGATAATCTTACATCCCACCTTTCTTGTTTTCCTGATTTCACTCACTCTGATTTTGTGCCTTTATTTTGTGGATCAGTCTTGACATTTGATTAAATGTGGCTTGAATGAATTTCAGGGAGCAGCACGAACAATAGCAGACTGTGACTGGTTTGGCAGATGTTAAAGGTCTGTCAGGTTCAAAATGTAAAATCTAGAGACTATAATCCTCCCCTGTAGTCCCTGATGCTGAAATGACAACTCAGTGTGAGTTGCCATGTGAGTATAAAGCTTGGAACCAACCCGGGGAGCATCTTCTTAAGTTGGTGCCTGTGAAAATGTTAGCAGCTGCTAAGACAGACAAAGACATGATAAAAAAAAATTCAGGAAATTCTTCATTTGACAGTTGAAAAATTGTCATAGTCATACCAGAACTGAAACAGACTTTCAACACCAGGATATTAAACATCAAATACAAAATTTTACAGAACAGACATAGAATACCGTACATTTTAACATATATAACACTGTATTAACATCCTCTACCCGTTTGGGGTTATTGTTTTTTGGGGTTTTTTTTTTTTTACTACTGTAGGAAAAATCACAACAAATGATAAAAAAAAACATGTAAATATTCAACTTACATACTGTAGTATTAGTTAATTTCTGATGCCATCTTCTGATAAAAATGTCGACCCCTGGTGGCTGTAGTAGTCACAGCAGTCACATGTCTGCTGACGTTCTAAATTTCTAAAGTAAATCTTTTTTTTTTTTTTTAACCTCGCAGGTGTTTTATGATGTTAGCGCTTGCTGTCTAACTGTATTGATTTCTTATTTCATGCTTTAAATTGGAGTTGATATACCATCACCGATTCGATTATGAGTTGTTACTTCTTTTTTTTTTGATGTATAAGAAAATACTGTGCCTACTCAGACCAGGCTAACTTCTCCCGTCGCTCTGTGATCCAGTTCTGATGCTCGAATGCCCGTTTTTGGTGCTCTCAGTGGTGGGCAGGGGTCGGCATGGCCACCCTGTCTAGTCTGGTGCAGCGGCCATAAGCAACGCACTGAGTATTCCGACACCTTTCTATCAGAACCCAAATGAACCTTCAGCAATTTGAGCTACAGCAGCTCATCTGTTGGATCGGACCACCCGGGCCAGCCTTCTCTCCCTAACGAACCTTCACCCTGTTGGTGGTTCACCACTGTTCCTTCACTTCCTCGGACCACTGCCGACCAGGAACACCCCACAAGAGCTGCAGATTTGGACACAAACAAGCAATCGCAACTCGGCCCCTGTCAGACACATTTAAATCCTTGTACGACCTAGGAACTGTAGAATGGTCATTTGTTGCCCAGTATATTCCAGGTGCTATGATGAAGAAATTATCAATTTTATTCACTTGGCCTGTCAGTGGTGAGCAGCAGCAGCAGCTTTAAACATACCGTTTATGGCATAAAACCCACTTTGCCACAGTACAGCTTCACAAGGCTGCTGGACTGAAGACAGAAAGGTTGTGTTTTATAAACATACTTACAGTAGTTGTACTTTTCATGTTTTTTTTAAACATATATCGTGAGCGAGACAACTCCCTATGTTTACATGACTTGTGTTAGACAAATCTTTCGTTTTTATATCTTGGATTGTTAAATGTTAAGTTCTCTTCGGTTTTGCAAGTGATTCCGATTTTTTTTTATATGATGTTGCACTATAGGTTACTCTGACTTCTGTTTCACTTAGAGAATGTTGAAAAGGAAGTGATTCAGAAAAAAAGAAGAAGAGGAAGAGGACTTCAGACAGTAAGATGTGAGAGTTTTGTCCCTTAAGCTGAAAACGATAAGCTTTCCAAAATGAAAACCACCCCATTAGAAGTGGTTTGTCTCTTTAGTTATGTGTTCGTTTCCATCTCACATCTCACTCTTTCTTGCTGTTTGTCAGTTTTTCACACATTGATCTTTTTTTTTTCTCAAATATCTTCTGTGTGCGTGAGCTTGCGTGGGTGGCTGTGAGTGTGTGAATGTGCGTTGTTGTACTACTGAGTCCCAAAATATTCACAACTTCAAAGGACTGTTTTTTAGGGTTAAGACCTTGTTTTATGGTTGAGGTTAGACTTGAGTTTAAATTAGGATTTAAATTAGGCGTAAAGGTTCGTGTTAGCGGTTAGTTGGGATGGTTAGGATTAGGTTAAGGCGCTTGGTAATTTATTTTGCCCATGAATGTCCTCACAAAGGCAGAAGTACAAGGTCTGTGTGTGTGTGTGTGTGTGTGTGTGTGTGTGTGTGTGTGCGTGTGTGTGTGTGTGCGTGTGCACTATTAGGTGCAGAACAGAAAGCCTCCACGGCAGCAGTGTCTAGTTCAGATCATGTGACCTGTAGTGTGGTAGTGAAACGCAGCTTCTTCCCTCCTCTTTTTTTTTCTTTTGCAAAGCTTCCTGTCCTTCAAATGTATGTAAGTGTGTCAAAATGTTAATTTAAGCGAATTTGTCAAACGCATAAGCTTCTTTCCTGATTGTCCAAAAAACATCTATCTTTTTTAAAAATCTTTTTTGAATATAAAATATTGACCCTCTAGGCAGGGCTCCAAAAACGTTTTTCATTTTGTTTGTTTGCCTTGTTCATTAATAAAGGTTATGTGAGCAACAAAATGCATGTAGGTGCACCATTTTTTTTTTTACATATTCCTTAAAAATACATGTTTTGTTTAAAACTCAGTTTTGTTTTTCACTCTTTAAAAAAAGGAATAGACCCACTATTTTGAACAATAAACAAAAACAATTACACATAGGTCAACTAAAGCTTCAGAGCGCTAACTAATCACTAACTAATGAAGAAAGAGTTTCTTTTGGTTGTAGTTGAGTGAAGTTGTCATGACATGAGCAGAACATTAGGGCCCTCCTCTTCTCAGATGAGGAAGTTGCAGAGCTGTGGCAGCAGCGAGCTCCTGTTCCACTGGTAGGAGATGAGCAAGTGTAACACTTTGGTGTAACGTGAGGACATGAGCTAAAATGAAAAACTGAGTCAAATTTGGATTCGATGTCACACATTTTGAGAATCGATGCGTGACTCTTGAGCACTTCTTTGAGAATAACAGGATGCAAAGCCATCAGCCTTGGTACCACAGCAACATAACTAGGTCCAAAGCTGAGGATCTACTTTCCAAAGCGGCGAGAGATGGAAGCTTTCTCATCCGGGACAGTGAGTCCATACAGGGAGCGTTTGCCCTCTGTGTTCTGTAAGTAGACCTTCTTCCTCAGTGTAGGATTATTCTACAGAAGCTTCATGACAGTTGTTCAAATACCCTTGTATTATATCTTATAGGCTAAATAGCATGTGTCCCATTTGTCTACTAAATGTTTCATGCGAACACTGTTGTCGTTCAACATAGATTGTTTAAAGATTATAATTTTGCCTGATGGATTAGGCCTACGGCAGTTCCTCTTTATTTGCATAATGCGCTGCTACAAAAAAAAAAGAAAAAAAAAAAACACCCTTCACGCTCTGTAACCCGTCAAGTATTTTCTATTATTTAAAAGGCCGTTTGGTTATTATGACCAGAATCAGAATCACATTTGTTGTCATTCCACAGTAAATCGAGCGCAGCACAATGAAATTCGTATTTCGCAGCCTCGAACATGCGCGAATGGGCACCTACACACACATAAACATTCACACATCAATACTTAAGAGCATCAAGTTAGCATAATAAATGAATAGAATATTGAATATTAAATAGAATAGTAATTTATTGTCATTGCAACAATAAAAGCACTGATGAGAGCAGCTAGTATTGCACAGTCGCATTGAGTCCAGTGACATACGTGTGCTTGTTTCTGACCACAGATACCAAAACTGTGTGTACACATATAGAATTCTGCCCAGTGAGGACAAGAAGCTCTCTGTTCAGGTGGGTAAACGGTCCGAAGGCGATGAAATATTGTGTTTGGTCACGTGTTATTGTTAGATCTTTAGGGTTTCTCCATATATACATGTGGGTGACATTTCCTATTTCACTTCCTATACAATAATAAGGGGTCTGAGGACCTGCTGGGAACCTAGCATCAGTCATGGGAAATCTGGTTAAATGTGGGGGTCCGGATGTGTCTCCCCAGACTCCCCTATAGCCAAAGTGGTTCTGAATGTTCTCCACAGTGGCTGCAGAAGCTCACGTCCACCACATCTGCTCAATCTGCTGCTGTTCACTCAACTCTGGTTTGATCTGGCAAATACCAGTAGGGCTTCACCTTTCCGGGCTGGGAGCACAGGGGCCCCCTTGTGGATTGCACACCCTCATGCAGCCCTCATGGAGACCGTTTCTCGGGCAGGACCATGCACACCAGGGGTCCGCTGGAGGTCATTCTGTAGGGCCCAGGCAGTGCCCCTCCCTCCTCTCCCTCCTTCCAGAGGAGAAGATGGCAGTCCTGCTGTCTTAGACCACCTCTCCTTCTGCACTGGCCTGTCTCCTTGTACCTCCTCCTTGCTCTTGACGCAGCAACCCCCCCCCCAAAACAACACTAAACTCACTAAGTGGAGCATTGGTTTACTGGAGGAAGTAAAACCCTGATGCCTAATTTAGTCAAATATAAATAACACCGCATCTTTCTGCACCTGTCAGAGGAATAGTATGCATGTGCTGTAATCTGCTCTTCAGGCATCTGAGGGCGTTCCTATCAGGTTCTTCTCTGTGCTGCCCGAGTTGGTGGATGCCTATTACAGCCCCAACATGGGTCTGGTGACACATCTCCAGTACTCGGTCCAAAGGGAGGAAGAAATAGAGGAGGAGCCAGGTCAGACTAAAGTTAAACAGATGAGTAGCGGCCTTCGGGCCGACATGAACTGCTTGGAAATTCTGAGCACTCTGTTCGTCCTTGCCCTGCAGAAGCCTACAATCTCCCACCACAGCTTCCCCCCAGGATCATCAACGATGTGAAAGACAGTGAGCCAAAATGTTCCGAGCAGTCCTGCAAGTCCTTACAGGACACCTACTTGGCGCGACTGCAGCATATGGACCTGTCAGGGTACGCTCGCCCATGTTTGCAGTACCAACTGTGCCTTTTCACCTCAGGTCATGGTCTTGTATTGGCTTTATATTCGATTTGTGTTGTGTGTAACACAACATCTTTAGAATACCAGAAGAGCACCAAGTGGCCATCCAAGAATACTTCAGGACCTCAGTCTGCTCGGATATTGAGCAAGTTCAGAGTGGCCACCACAACCTCCTGGCATTCAGGAAGCTGATGATGGCAATCTGCAAGAATCTGAACAGGTAAAGACGTCAGGCAGCATTAAAAACCAGTCAACTGCTCACGGCCAGTTTAACCATGCTCTGAACTTTGCTGGGAGACAGTGAGATTTCTCACATCCTGCCGGCTCTGGAGGTCTTCCACAAAGCCCTGGACCAACAGCTCTCCCCAGGGACTGTGCCAATGATGAAACGAGTGAGTGATCTTTATCAGAAGCAGAATTAATAAGGCATGAAACAGCCATTAAGCATCAGCGTGTGTTGTTGACTCTGTTTGTAGTTGGCTGCTGACTCTGGACAATGTATAGCATTCAGGCTGGAGCAACTGACAAAACTGCTCTACGCTATGGAAGATAAGGTGAAGGTCAACAGCCCCTTTTACTGACTGGTTATAATAGTCCTGACCACTGCCAAACTGACAGAACTCTCTCATTCCTTCTGCAGACTAAAGGTTCAATCTTTGACTCTGCTGGATTCGACGGCGGTCACAGGAAGTCTCTCATACCAGTTGTGACGTTCGAGGTGCTGGCGTCAATCACTGACTGCACAAGACAGACAAATCAAGTGTTCCGGAGTTTGGCTGAAGCTGGATTTTCTGTGTGCTTTTCTCTGTAATTTCGCAGGTCAAGCAAGAATCTCTGGGTATTCCCACAAAGATGTTTCTGAAAGTGGATGTTGAAAGCGGCAAGTTGTATTTCAAGAAGTCAAAAGACGGACCAGAGGACAAATGCTTTGGGCACAACAAAAGTAAAAGAGAAATCATGGAATTCTATTAGCAAACGTACTACTTCTCTCTTTTGGCAACGATCAGACTGGACTGGTGAAAGTATTGTTTCAATCTGAAAAAAATAAATTGCCAACACGTTGATTTCATTTAGAATTATTGATATTTTTCAGTTCTTCAGTTGGTGAAATCTCAGAAGATGCCCATCAAGCTTGTTATTGGGGTGGAGACGGACAAAGAGAAGATTCTGCGCAAAGAATTTGTCTTTGATAACACCAAGGTAACAAATACAGCATGTAAAGAGATTCTGATTTAGGTTTAGACACCTATATAAATTTTCTTATCTATATTATAGTATCACCGGCTATCGTTTACTGTCATCATCTCATACAAGCAGAAAACAATTAGGAAACAAAAACATTTGAAGGAATAAAACTAAGATTATTAAAAATGGAAGAGATTGAAAGCAATATATTTTTCCCTAGAAAAGGGAGGGTTTCTGCCAACTGCTTCAGCAGATGAAGAACAAACACTCTGAAAAGCCTGAACCAGACATGATCACAGTGTTTGTTGGCACCTGGAACATGGGTAACGCTGCTCACATCGTGCACGTTTGAATGCACGACTGATAATGTGACGGCGCCGTAAATACGCCTGTTTCATCTGCAGGAAACGCCGGGCCTCCCCACAACATCAGCTCGTGGTTTCAGTGTAAGGGCCAGGGCAAAACGCGAGACGACACCGCCGATCACATCCCGCACGACATTTACGTCATCGGGACTCAGGAGGATCCTTTGAGCGAGAGGGAGCTGGCCGACACGGTGAAAGGAGTCCTGAGGAACCTCACCAGCATCAGCTTCAAACAGGTGCGAGACCGTGGCACGTGTCAAGATGGAAGGTTGAATCGAGACGCTTCACAGAAGGATCTCACGTCCAGGTGGCCATTCACACTCTGTGGAACATTCGGATCATCGTCCTCGCCAAGCCGGAGCACGAGAACCGGATCTCCCATGTTTTTTCTGACAGCGTGAAGACGGGAATCGCCAACACTCTAGGTACAAGTGCTGCTCAAAACTAGCCGTAGCAAAGAGTAGAACACGTTAATCCAGAAAGTTCTTTGCAGAATATTTTATGGGTATCTTTCTCAGAAATCTAATTTTTTTTTTTTTTTTTTAAAAGATCATCTAATATGTGTGTTATAGGAAACAAAGGAGCAGTGGGAGTGTCTTTCATGTTCAACGGAACTTCGTTTGGGTTTGTCAACAGTCACCTGACCTCTGGCAGTGAGAAGAAGCTCAGGTGACGTATAGGTTCCACACTCAAATGAAAGGGAGCCTCAAACAGAAATCAGGTTTAGTGCTTCTTGAAGTCGGCAGAGGTGCAGTATGTTCAAGCCTTGATTCTGTGCAGAGCCAGTCCTGAAACAAAACCTCGTGTGTTATATTTTCACAGACGCAATCAGAACTACATCAATATCCTGCGATTTCTGAATCTTGGCGACAAGAAGCTCAGTCCCTTTGACATCACGCACCGGTTCACCCACCTCTTCTGGTTCGGCGATTTGAACTACCGCATTGACTTACCTTTTATGGTAAAGATTGTTCTTTAGATATCCCCCCCCTCCCAGCCCACACACATCTTTGTTTACAACCATACATATATATGTGCTATAGTGTAGATTTTTGGAAAGGTCAGGTTATCAGGTGGCAGAGTTTCTTCACAATTCTGCACTGTTTCCTTTAACAGGAAGCTGAAAACATTGTGACGAAGATCAAACAGCAACAGTTTCAGGAACTCCTCAGCAAAGACCAGCTCACCATGGAGAAGAACGAGGGGAAGGTCTTCCTTCATTTTGGTAAAGGCTTGGATTAACAGATCAAGTTAAAGCCATGCAAACACACTTTTCTTTTAAAAATAGATACATAGGTTGTTGTTTTTTTCACTCTCTGCTTTCTGCGGTGCAATGAGGTAAGGCCTTTTCTCTACACACATTAATAAGTTTTAAATGCTTTTATATTCTGATGGTAGATGAAGAAGAAATCACATTCCCACCCACATATCGCTTTGAAAGAGACACGCGAGAGAAGTATGTTTACACAAAGGCCAAAGCCACTGGGGTAAGCTTGTGGCTACTTTTCTCTACTGCATAGTTCCTATCAAGTCAAAAGTGTTAATGTACACGGCTAAAGCATCTGCACTTACCTGAGAACTATTTTTAACTCTTAAATGTTATATATTTTTAATAAAACATAAGAGGAAAGCATCAAGCAAAGTTCCTTTTGGATCAACAGTATACAAGATTGTAAATATGGATGTCTGCGATACTGTATATCTGATCTAAATCCCAGGTTTATTTTCAAAAATCTCACCTGTTATGAACATTCTCATATAAGACAAATTTAACCCTACAGACAAAATACAACCTTCCCTCGTGGTGCGATCGTGTCCTGAAGAAATCCTACCCTCTGGTTCACGCTGTCTGCCAAGCTTACGGTGAGTGATTCCTCTTCAACGGCCACTTCCTGTATGTATTTTCCATTGAATATGACAATAAAACAGTGAAACAAGGCAAAAAACATTGGGCAAATTGAGGCAGTGCGGTCAAGAATTTCAGTCTCAAGAGCGGCAGATTGTCTCTGAAGGCAATGTGAAATGGCTGTTTCAGACAGACTCTGTGTCTATATTCTGTTTTTTATGACACAGATATTTAAATTGAATTTTCAAATTTACAGGGTGCACCACTGACATCATGACAAGTGACCATTCACCGGTTTTTGCATCTTTTGAGGTTGGAGTAGCCTCGCAGTTTGTTTCCAAGCAAGGTATGGTCACCCAACGGACATTTCGGCTGCTGCGGCGTGATCTGCTGTAACGCCGTTTCTCGTCTCCTCTCAGACCCGAACAGTGAACCTCAAGGAGGGATTCAGATCATGAATTGCAGGGCCACTCTGCGGACCAAATCAAAGACCAAGTTCTTCATTGAATTCCATTCCAGTTGCTTGGAGAGTAGGTTTTGTCCTTGACATTGTACTCTTATCTGGGATGATTCAAACAACCATTTTTTTAATTAAAAATCCAACAGAAATGGTCAAAACCTCAGAAGGTGACAACATAGAGGACTCGGGAGGATCCATTAAAGTTCATTTTGGCCATCAGGTTGAGGTAAGGAGATAGAAGAGGGTGAGTTAAAAAGCTAGGAGAGGATGAAATGTTGTAGCGTTCGGTCATCATTTCTTCTCCCTCCCCCATGAAGCTCACCCCGATCATCTCAGACCCGGAGTACCTTTTGGATCAGCACATCCTCATCTGTGTGAAGTCGACAGACAGCGATGAGTCCTACGGTAGCAGACAGACACACACACACACACACACACCTCTGATGCATCCGTCCGTACCTGAGCGGTGCTTGAAGCTGACTTGGAGGTCTGTTCCAAAAGGGGAGGGCTGTGTCGCGCTGCGAGCTGCTCAGCTCTGCTACATGGAGTTTGAAATCACACTCACCCACCAAGGAGAGACGACGGGCAAGATGAAAGGCGGCATCCAGTTACGCACCTCTGAGGGCAAACCTACCGAGAAGCTGTACGGTGAGTCGGGATGTCTGCTATGGACGCACGGTACATGTTATACAGCCTTTTTGAGAGCACTAATTCTTCCTTTTCTTTCAGATTTTATCAAAATTGAAAGAGATGACACTATTAACTCAAAAGGCAAGGGTGGTGACTTCAACAAGTAAGGGTCTAATTTTACCTGAGTTTATTTGATGATATCTTACACATGACTGCTGGCTATGTTTTCAGGTGGGGTGATTTCTAACATTTGGCCTTGTGATTTAGGTCTTCAGCCACACAATCACTTGATATTTCTAACCCCAGTTACATGAGAGTGCCCTTCCAAAGGGGCAACGTGATGGATAAAGGCTGGAGTTACAGCATGCCACCAAAAGGTATGGCCACTCCCGGGCATGGAAGTAAAGAAGCCAAGAAGACTGCTTATGATGCAGGCACACGCAGCCCCACGCGCCAATCAGCAAATCACAGGTAAGAGTTCCTGCAAAACTAGTGACTTTATGTTGAGGAAAAAGGTTATTCCTTGTGATCAGTGGTGGGACGGAGCGTTAAAATGTAGAAATATGACCAAATATTAATTGCAAATATTATGTAGTTGAAAATAACATATTGCCAATTGTTTCTCTTTTTTTTTTTTAGTGGGGGGTGTGACAAGGTGTCAGAGATGTTTGACAATCCATTATATGGTTCAGTGGCAAAATCACATGGCCGAGGCAAGGACCAAGAGCACTCCCAGAGGGATCACCTCACACCTCCAGATCACATGTTTGCGGCCTCCAAAGCCACAGACAGGGAGTCTGATCGACCCCCTATGCCCACCCCACGTAACCGCTCCTCCACCATCTCTGAGAACCGACTGCAGCCTCCCACTCCTGTCACCTCCACTTCCTCATTGCACAAGAAACCAGTGGTGCCCTCGCGCTCAGAGGGAGGGATGGGTCACAATAGGCCTCCTTTACCTTCTAAATGTCCCCAGATACCCAAACCCAGGGACTACAGAGAGAGCTCTGAAATGCCTGTTAAACACAGGCCACCTGCAAGGCCTGGCCAACCACAGCCTCACAGAGACGGTAAGGAAAACTTTCTTTTCTTTTCCTACTTATATATTCATTTTCCTGTTGTTCTTCTCTAGCACATCCTGAGGTCCCCAAGATTGTCAGATCTGTGAAGTAATTCCTGACTACACTGATGACAGATTTCTAGAGAACCACATCTTTGGAAAACTGGGAGTATACCAATTCAGTGGCCTGTTTCCTCTGCTGTCAATAAATGCAAGCCAATCACTTGCCTCACTATGCTCTTGCCCAAAAAATGTGCATGTAAACTGAAAACTGTGGTAGTGCTTGCACACTTTTGTGCTTTCTTTCAACTGTTCATTCATTGGTTGTTTGGTTTAAACAAAAACATTGAATTGTATGTATGAATAGCCAAAATTTTGGATGCAGATACAGAATTTATATCGTCATTATAAAAAAAATAAAAATAAAAAACAAAAACACATGATTGATGAATGTTTCATACACTACAAAATGTTTAAAAAAACAACAAAAAAAAACAAAAGAAAACTCAGACATATCAAATTAAAAAATATTGAAATAATGATAGATGATCCAGTTATTAAACAGACAACAGTTAATCAAGAATGCATGGATATAATTGATCAATTAATAATTAATGAAAATAGATAAACTTCATGTGAATGTTTGTCTACACTCCTATTCACAAGTTGGGGTAATGCGGTTGGGATCCGTCTCAAAACGAGAACTTCGCTGCTGAAATATTGAACGCGCATTTGGCTCCTCCATGTGGAGATGAACAATAACTGCACCCTCGACTGTCGCAGGAATATTACGCAGCTTATGACACATCAACGTTCGACGTTGTAACGCAAGAGCGGCGGCAATAATGGTGAGAGATACATTTGAATTTAGAAATGCCTAGGTTTAAATTAATCATGATATTTTGTGGCTCAATAAAAAATCAAAGTACCTGCAGTTCTCTGTAGACATCTATATAGTTTAGTACATAGACCGTGCTTCATTGTTAGCATGTTGCTAACGTTACCCCCACACGTCACTCTGTTTTTACAGCTTTTCTACTCGTTTTTTAAGTCACTGGTCGGGAAAGATGTAGTGGTGGAGCTCAAAAACGACCTGAGGTTGGTATATTCAAAGCACTGTTCACTTTAGTGTTCATAGCCGAGTTAAGAATAGGACATTGAAGGAGAATAAGAAGACTGTGGCTACTTTGGCTCAAAATGCATGCTCATTAGTTCTGTTCTGTGCTAATAGCGTTCTATCCAATCCTTTCTTTTTAGCATTTGTGGTACACTTCATTCCGTCGACCAGGTTAGAACATATATATTTTATTTATGAAGTCAAATACATCATTTGGCAGGTATATTTTCAGGGTTTTGCCATAACATTTCTTTACTCGTGTGTTTTAGTATCTCAACATAAAACTCACAGACATCAGCGTCACAGATCCGGAGAAATATCCACACATGGTAGGTTGCATCTTATGTCACAAGCCAAGGTCTATATATATATATATATATATAT
>BJFM01004335.1:25690-37442 GCA_016586285.1 Arothron firmamentum | reverse complement strand
ATTTATTTATACACACACACACACAGTACAGACCAAAAGTTTGGACACACCTTCTCATTTAAAGAACATTTGAAAATGTGTCCAAACTTTTTGTCTGTACTGTATATGTACAGTATATATGTATATGTACCGGTATATATATATATATAAATAACTATATAGTTAAAGTCTAATTTTTACTACTTAAGACAGTGTGAACAGCTTTTCCAGGTGGAAAGCTGCCTAGCTTCTCGAAAAATTAAAATGACTGAAGCCCACAAAGAAGGAGGACTCTATAAGAAGATAGTAAAAATGTTTTTAGGTGCCCATTTAGGCTGAGATAGAAACACTTTCATCACAATAGCCAAAAGCATGTTTGGAGAACAAAGGGCACAGAATTTAGAACACCTGTCCAGCTGTTAAATGTGGAGGTGGATCCATCCAGCTTTGGAGTTGTGTTGCATCGGAACATTTACAGGTAGAGTTAGAAATAGAAAATTCTGGAAGCAAATAAAAAAAACCCCATCGGTTAAAACATCTTCCACTTACCTGTTGACATTAACAAAATTTTGAGCGGGGTGCCTGCCACTGGAAATCATCATTTCACGATGCATTTGTATCAATTATAGCCCTTTCTCCACATTCCAGTGCTAATTTTTACATATGTGCTGTCTTGTTTTAATTCAATCATAGCTGTCTGTGAAAAACTGCTTCATCCGTGGATCTGTGGTCCGGTATGTTCAGCTCCCTGCAGATGAAGTGGACACCCAGCTGCTGCAAGATGCTGCAAGGAAAGAGGCAATGCAGCAGAAGCAGTGATGTTCCCTCTGTGTGAGAGAGTGTGTGTGTGTGTGTGTGTGTTGAGGGAGTTTGAGTTATGTCTTGATTTGGTTAAAAGATGCTACAGTTGGTTCTGCTATTTGAGCGGTATTGTTTTTGCTGTATTCCAGTGTTAAATTTCAAAAATTCTGCTGATTAGTAATTTCCAGTGCGGTAAAATTAGTTGTCTGTAGGAGGCTTATTTAAAATCTTCTGTTTTGTTATAAATGGACAGACACAGTTAAACAATGCAAATCAGGACCCAGTTGAGATAACACAATTCAGGCACGGTTGATTTCAAAAAGTTGTTTGTTTGTTTTTTAATGTCGGTTCATGATAAAATGAACAATTTTATTATGGGGACTTTTTGTAAGCATTGTTGATTTCTTTTTCTTTTTTTTTAATGCTAAAACCTAAATTACTGTTTATGCCTGAAAAACTTGGAAATAAAAAAAATTGAAATTATATTGGCTTCATTGTGCAACTCTGAATAGTGAAAAGGACACAGTTCAATAATACAAGCAGTTGTGAATACAAAGAAATTCATTACCTTTATTTTACATTCATACATCTAAACATTGTACAATAACTTTAATGCATTTAAAAAAAATCCAAAACCAAGTCCTGGAGATATACAACAATGAATTTGCATGTTTTAGGCTTGGTGACGACAAGCATTTAAAAATATATATACACACACACTCGCACAAGGGGGTCAAGGACAAGTGGTGTCCTAGAGTTGTACCTTAATACAGCCGGGCTGAACCAATGAAGGCTTCAGTCACTGTGGAGAAAGGCACATTGAATACACAGTGTATGTACAAACCGAAACGTCGACACGAACACAAACTTTCACTGTAGGATCAAGAACAATAAGCAAAACTGTAAACCTTCACTTATGGAAAATGAAAAGTAGAATTCACATCAATACAAACACAGTTGAAGCAAAATATTTTCTAGGTCATAACAAAGCAGTACCTTGAAATGCATTTTAACACCTTGGATTGGCTCTGCCAGCAGAGAGCAATCCCACAAATATAATTACACAATATGTCACAATATTTCTGCAGACCCCCACCAACCCACCCACCTGTCTGCAACGACAACAGAGTACATCATGCATATGTTCAGACAGCAGCGCCCCTCAGATATGTCTTTAAAGTGTCCCCCTCCCTCATTTGTCGCATGAATATGGCAACCTGACATGGTGCAACGTGTACACACACACACACAGACGTACGCACACACACACACACACACGCCTACGTAAAAATGCAAAGACAACTCTGTACAGCCGCAAATCTTGTCATCTTAAAATATATCAACTGCCCGTCAATCAAAATTTTCAATACTTTCAGAAAAGTAAGTTCTCTGATATAAAATACTGTATTTTCAAAAACGGATCACGTTTACATTCCATCCTTCACAACAAAATAAAGCTTTATATACGTATCTTCAAAGCTTAGAAACACTTCCAACATACATACATATATATATATATATATTTACATATATATACATATATATGTATATATAGTTTTTCTATATTTAGAACTGTATAGAAACAATAAAGTGACTAAGATGCCATATGTGGCTCTACGTTCACATGTAGTGGAGACCCGTTTAGAATGGCATAAACAGCCAATTGCCTAATGAACACAGTGTGGTGCTACAATTTTGGATGATTGTACGAGTTGCTTCTTTAAATTCCAAGGTCAAGATTGCCTCCGCGTAATCTGCTCCCGTCTCCCCCTTTTAGCAGGTCTTTGTCAAGTCAGTGGGCATGTCCGCCGTCGACATGCGGTACTGGATCTTGGTGTTGGTGATGGCGCCGTGCTTCTGTCGAAGATGCAACCTCAGCTGACTCTTGTGACGGAAGTGCAAGTTGCATTTTTCACACTGATCGAAAGAAAAAAATTAAGTTATTTAAAAAAAGTTAAAAAAAAGATCCAAATATATCAATTTTGTCCAACTCACATGGTAGGGCTTCTCTCCAGTGTGGATACGCAGGTGGCTCTTCAGTGTCTGCAGGTGCCGGAAGCGCGTTCCACAGATGTCGCATGGATATGGCTTCTCACCCGTGTGGATTAGCACATGGGCACGGAGATGAGCAACCTATGGGGGAAAAAAAAAACAAACAAAAGTAATAAATAAAAAGATATTCAGTCAATTCCATACAGCTGAAATCCACTACACCCGTCCATGCTCAACAGAAAGCGAGTTCAGACTCAGGATTGTAGTAGACGTGTTATTACCTGTACAAATCGAGCTCCACATGTCTCACATTTGTATGGCTTCTCTCCTGAGTGGATGCGGGTGTGAGTCTTGAGGTTAGCTGGTCGGTTAAACTGAGCACCACAGATGTTACAGCGATAGGGCTTCTCTCCTAAAAACACAAAGACAGACGCAGGAGGAAACATTGGAAGGTTCCGCTGCAAACGAATAAAAGGGCAAACGGGTGGCGGCCGGAGCCTTTAGAGGTACCTGTATGAACAGTCTTGTGACTAGCAAGGTTGCCCTTGTAGCGGAAAGCAGCCTGGCAGCGGTCACACTTGTACGGCTTGTCGCTGTGCACCTGAAGCATGTGCTGCTTCAGCGCTTCCTCCTCCGCAAACTTGGAGTCGCATTCGTTGCAGAAGAATGCCCCGTTTTCTGTTGCGGAGAAATGGATTTGCGTTGGTTTGGTGCTGTCCACGTCCACGCTCCGAGTCCGTCGAGACTCGGCGCTTGGCACGACAGACTCACCACAACTGGAGTCCGAGTATTCCGAGTGCAGTTCCGTCATCTCTTCAGCTAGGTGGGACCTGGAGGTTTTGGGGCAGACTTCCAAGTGCTGTGAGGATGGAGTCCCGCAGGATGAGCAGTTCAAACGGCTGGGATAGTGCGGAGGTTGGCTTTCACCGTTCCTCAGCGAGCCCTCGAGTGCGCTGCAGACAAAACACACACGCGTTTAGAATTGTAAAACAAAAAAAACCCCAACGATAATAATGTGGAAAAGGTTGCAGGTAAATGTCAAACGTGCAGAAGATTTGCTGTGAAATCCTGGCACCGCATGAGGAATTGACAGACCAGGAGCTTCCCAGCGCACCGCAGAAGTGATTCACACACACGCGCGTGTGTGTGTGTGTGTGACTGTGAGTGAGGGAGGCTCACCTGTTGATGATATTATTCAGACGGCTAGCCTGGGGCACAGGGAGGTCCTCGCTGTGATCGTTGCTCTTGATGGTGGCTTGCGGGTCGAGGCTCTCCGAGTCGCCGGGGTGGAGGTAGGGCTGCAGGCCGTGGCGCTGAGGCGAGCGAAGCGTGGAGTCCTGAATCCCCACCTCCTCCTTCTCCGCGCTCTGGTTCAACACAATGAACTTGTACTTCTTCCAGTTGCGAGCTTTGGGGTCGGGCGTTCCCTGCGAGGCTGGCGCCCCCGTCGCTTGAGACAGGCTCGCGTTCTTGCTGCTGCAGGACTCCGTCGGGGAATTGGGCTGGCAGTCCGACTTGAGGGGACTCTGCGGGCTGCTCATGAGGCTCTTGCGTCCCACAGAGGAGATTCCGAGGGGGTAATGGTGATGGATCAGGTCCTCCTCGCCCTGCGCAGTGTGATCTTTGCTGGAATCTTTCGGGTGGTCGAGGGTCAACACGGGGAACGCGCGTTTCCTCGTGCCGAGAGCAATGGACTGGCTAAGCCCCTCGTGGCTTTCCTTCCTCACCTCATCATCTCTCACAGCCTCCCTGGAAGCATAGTTGGTGGAGTGAATGATGCTGGAGGAGCTGGAACTCACGGCCCGGGTGTACTCTGCCCTGATCATGTTGGCGCTGTCGTGTGGGGAACAATGCCTGTGGTGCATGCCGCCCTTCGAAAGGTCAGCAAAAGCATTTTTAGCGTCAGCCAGCTTGCAGAGAGGGAAGGGGAATCCGGGAATAGGGAACTGCCCGTAGAGATGATAGTTGCTGGGGGTGGTGACCCCACTGAACATGTTGGAGCCGTAGGGCCTCCCATCCCTGAACGGAGCTACGCGGCTGTGCAAACTGTCGACAACATCGTGGGGCCGGTAAGCGTGGACGTCCTGAGGTAAAACCAAGGGGCTGACCAAAAACTCATCTCTGGGCAGCTTGGCAGTGGGATCACTGTGGACAAAGGAGAAATGGTAAAGAAAACAAAAACAAAATAAACAGTAACTGCGGAAAAGAGGGCGCTGGGAGGGAACAAACCTGGATTTGATGAATCGGTGGCAGGTGTCCACAACATGGTCCATCTGCAGGTAGATGGCGGTGTTCATGATGGCCATGATCAGACTCTCTTTCAGCGTCAGGCGGGAGGTGTACATGAACTCCAGCAGGATGGCGAAGCCCTCCGGGTCCACCTTCGGGTCCAGACTGATGGCATTAAGGTTGCACTTGTGGGAGTCAGTAAAGAACGTGTAGAAGAGCCCACTGTGGCCACAGGAAAGAAACACACCAAAGATCAACCACAAAATCTCGGTAGAGGAGCAGAGAAGGTGGCTAGTGTGGCGATGAAGTCATACCTGCAAGCCATGAGGACGGTCTTGTGTGCACGAAACTGCTGCCGGTTCACCAAGATTGTGACATCAGTGAGGATGTCTCTGCTTCGCAACCGGTTCAGGTTGAGCAGGACATCGCTGGCGTGGCGTGTGAACTGTATGCAGCTGTCTGCTGCGCAAGCCATTTTCTCAAAATCTGCAAACAAAAGACAAACAAACTTGGCATCATTAAAAGTCTGGATTTTTTTTTTTTTTTTTTTGAAACCATATTTTTCTACATTTTGCTACCCTAATAACACTGAGCTGTTGGACTTTACTCCTGTGTTTTTATGTTGGAGTTCAGGTCATTTGTATGGCGTTTCAGCCACTGTCTGGGCTTCTCCAGAGGGCGGCGCCATTTATTAAATAAACACTGTCTAGACTTTTAATTTCGATACGGAACCGTTTCTGTCTCTCCCGGTGTCTCTTTTTAGACACACAAAACGATTAAATGAAGACAATAACAGAGGAAACACATTCTAACAAACAAGTGTGGATAAATGCTTCAATCAATGAAGATGTATACTTAAAAACAGCAACATAAAATATATAAAGGTACAATTTTAAAACACATTTACAAATATTCAGTACATATGGTGAGTTAAATACATATAAATAAACTGGTAGTTTTAGTTTGTATAAATATGCATCAAATCTAACAAGGAAAACTTGGCAAATTACAAAGACTTTGATTGTGGAGCCTTTTTAATTTTTTTTTAAAGGTTGTCACATGAAAATGAAAAAAAAAAAATCTTAACTCTGCTGTGGGTTCTAACCATAACAACGCGCTGCAACTGTCAAGGTAATAAAAGTTGTAGTTTTACTTCACCGAGATGCGAATCACTTATTTTCTCATTCATGATAACCTTTGGGTGCATTTTAAGTCGGACATTTATTAACAATAATTTTAAAAACAAACAAAACAAACCTAATATTAGTTTAAGACCCGTTTGTAACGCACGTACATTTATGACAGAATCTAAAACTAAAAACATGTCGAGAAGTTTGTAACCGGACCCGTCCGAAAATAGAATCAGGGCAATTAGCTACAGCCTAAAGTGACACACTACATCAAAGACAAATTCGCGGGAAAGAAAACACATTTTAGATGGAGTGTGTGAACTTTGCTGCAGACTCTTAACCCTTCAATCTGTAAATCATCACTATGTTAATAAAATCACAAGTCACCAATATATATCAGATTTTATTTGCATCATTTACAAAAGCCAAAATACAGCGCTTCGCGTAAACTTGCGGTGCGCGACCGTTTCACTCCGCTGTGCGCAGCTGTGCGTGCGTGGTGCAGCACAGTGTCACTGTGGAAACATTCGAGGCAACTTGGTGCAGCGTCGTGCTCAGCAGCCGCGGAAAAGACACGCGGAACCACGAAACACTTGTGTTTCCGCTGCAGTGTTATGGAAACAGAGCAGCTTGTTCGGCGCAATCTTTTGCGCTCCGTTAGAGCCAATCGCCGTCGGAGCGACCGCGCCGCAAAAAATATATGTATCCAGAACCTGCGGCGGCCATGCTGCCTGCAAAGTTATTCTAACAGCGCGTCTGAGACGCTGCCCAACTGTACTGACACTTCTATGGAAGAAAATACCACTACATCAGAACGCGTTTTTAAAGGTTAGACAGAACGGTTACTTCCAGCAATGATCTAGTGCAACCGGGGAGCCCTTAAACAGGCATACGCCTATTTTTTTCGTCTTTTTTTTTAAGCATAGTCTGCTAAACTGACGGCTTGACAGCTTTACAACGTGTGTCAGGGCGGTGTGAGAAGCCACAGCGGAGGAGGGCTGCTGTCCGTCCCTGGTTCACCAGAGCGCAGCGCAGCGCAGCGCAGCGCAGCGCAGCGCCGAACCAGATGAGCTGTCAGAGGGAGCGGCGGAGCGCCTGTCACAACAGGAGCCACTTCAGAGTTTCAAAGTGCCAGCAGCCGCACACGCACAGCGGCCACCGGCGTCCACAAACACAACACAGACGGACAAATATCTAAACATCACAAAACATACGCGACACACAACAACTTCGCGCCAAATGAGAAAAAGGAATTTAAAAATCACCTGGTAGCGCTTTCCTAGAAACTTCTTGCATCACCACTTCTAAGAACCCCAGTTCTAAGAATCAGACGAGCTCAATTCTCGGAATTTGAGTCCGAGAGCGTACCAATGTCCCAGGGCAGGGGGAGAGGCGTTTTTTTCGCCATGTTGGAAACAAAACTTATTTTTCGGTCAATTACACCCACGTACCCGATCCACATTGATGGCAACATTAAAAACAACACAGTCTTACTGTATTATTAGGTCCGATACCATTTATTAACCTATTAAATATGCATTATATTACTTCATTTTATTCCGACACCCCCGTAGCTTTGGTTGATTCCACAGTCACAAGACGTAAAGCGGGCGACGTCACCACTTCCTCAAACCCAGCCCCCCGAAATTCTCCGAACTGATGATCTCGCCTCTGCTGTGTTATGTGTCGTCTGGTTCTGTGGAACACACAGAGCCGACCTGCACAGCATCCGCGACGTTTTAATTAGGGACGAGCGGACACTTTTCCTCTCTTCTTATCCAGAAAACCCTTGTTTAGCCCGATTGCCTGCAGGTATGCCAACTGTACGGGGGATAGTTTGTAAAACATCATCGGGAGGGTTTCATCAAACGGAAGATTTAATTTCGTTTTGTCGATGTTTTTTAAATGGACTGCTTTGCGTTTATGTTGTCAATCAGCGTCTATATAATAACTTCACGAATACAGAGTGAAACAGAGAGAGTAGAGAGTGATTCGGGATTTTTAAGAAGTGATTTAGGCGGCGATCTAAAATCATGATTTTAATATTAAAGCCAAGAAAAACAGATTTTTTGTTTTCGATTTCGTGCACTGAGATATGTCATGCACATTCTAATGTTTAATCAAGGTATTTTCAGTGCCATGATATTTCTGAAATTCCAGGCTTTTATTGTCTGTCTCTGTACTTTGAGGATTGTTTTCATCCTTTATCAATACTTATTCAGTAGAAGCAGTGGTTGTCCATGCAAAAGGTTCCTGGAAAATACATTGAATGTATTCTTGTGATTTTGTAAAATTCCTTTCAACTTTTAATACAAGACACGTGTACAAAGTGTTGCATCATGCCAGAGTTTAGAGACAATAAACTTGAGTTTCACTTCACTTGAGTGTTTTATTCCACCCTTCTTTCTGCCTGAAACATCACATATTTGTTTGAAAAGCTCAGAAGCTGTGTGTAGTGTGAGTGGATGTCTGATATGAGTGGATATCCTGATATATTAGTGTTACGGTAATTTCAGCATTTACTGTCAGTCACTCACCTGGGAAACTTTGCTTGTGGTGATTCCAAATCACGGATTCCCCCGCTTTTATCGGCCCATTCAGTCCTTGGCACAGAAGGAACAATTGCTGAGCTGATAATACATAATAAATGCATGTTTATACAGCCAATTACTAGTTAGTGTTTCACCACTTAAAGACTCAATTACATGTAGCTTATTTTAAAGTAATTCTGTCATTTTATTCAAAATAATTAACATAATTCAATATTTGCACGTTGAATTAAATATCAGAAATGAGTAAAAAGCCAAAGTAGTGTCTGCAAGTAGACATGACATGCAAAAAATGCTTTAACTCTCTGAGTTTTTGTACAAAGTAATTTGCCTCATTAACGCGAGTTTGCCTGAGAGAAACTTAACCCTTTGGGCAACGATAGTGTCCTCGTGAATGTAAATGACATTTCCCACTGGATCGCCCGCATACTTTGCTGTTACAGGAGTTTCTGATTCAGCACTGCCAAACACACACTGTCTGCAGCTCCAAAGAGCGTCGTCAACTTTATTTCAAGTCACTTGGGGGACGTTTAAGACACACCAACGCACTTATGCATAATGCACGGCCATAAAGCATCCAGGAGTTAGAAAGGAGATGTGTAATTTACCAAAGCCCCATGCTGTGCCTAACTGCAGAGGGATGAGATAATTACTGCAAATCCTTGGCAAACTCCCGCTCAAAACTATTCCTAGCAAAAAATAAATGACCCACTTACACGGGACAGAGACAGAGTGCGTGGTGTGATCAACATCCCCCCGTTTAAACAGGTATCTGACATACGCTAGCCTAGATCTCCCTGCAAAATAAAACAACAGGTCAGGCCAGTAAGGACTTGGTCTCTTTGTGAGGACTCTTCATATCAAATGAAAGCATGTGACCAGCCAGCATGATAAAATAAATCCTCATCCACGCCCGAGTCAGTGTGAGACGTCTCAAAGACGCATTATTCCGTACGCTTGGTGCACGATAGGTCATTGAATAGAAATGCCCACTGACAAAAGCCTGAGGCCCGGAGGTTGCCTCACTCCTCTTTTTCCATAAACTGCACACTTTTGTCTCGTTTCACAGCAAATTTCTGCCAACTTCAGTGTTCATTGTCAGCAAAGATGTGAGTGTAGAGTTTTGTTCTGAGCGGCATGATGCAACCAAGCTGTAACACCAAACAGATAATGCTGTTAGCTACAGAGGTCTTTTTTAGTTCCTTTCTTTAAAAGAATTTCTTTTTTATATTGTTAAGTTTCACTTTTTTTTTTTTTTTTTTAACTCTGTGCATCCCAGAAGCATTTACCCCCACCACCCCACCACCCCCCTTGCCCAAAACAAAGTTGAACACCAAACCCAGCTGCAGAACTAAATTGTGATGCATCTGCGGCTACATATTTATACGTTTGCCTTGATTGGTATGCACATATTTAATGTATTATTTATAACATTTGTTTGATATCAGAATGCAATAATAAGCAGATACATTGAAGAAATATCAACTGCGGAAGTAACAATGAGAAGATTTTGCTACAAAGCGTGCCTTTTGTTTTTGATATTTGTGACACAAAACCGTGTCTTCCTGCGAAAGCGCTGACATTTGTCAGTAATTTAACCTCTGAAACCTCTGTCTTTTTCTTATTTTGAAAAGGTTAAAATGACCCAAATCTGAGAGGAGTCTCAGGTTTGCATCAGCTGCCGTAACTCTGGATACATTCCATCATTGTTCTTGTCTTTTTATTCAGCTTAATCGGCTATTTTGCAGATGAGCCTTGCGTGTGTATGAACAAAGTTTGTAATAATTCTTCTTCAGCAGGTCTGTGTGGGTAACCTCAAGTTCACTAGCTTGCCTGTGCCAGCTATATGTTAAGATTAGAGCAGAGGTGTATCAGTGGGTTGAAATTCCAATAGAGTCAAATCAAAGCATGTAGGTTCACGACTTTCTCAAGGCCAGCAGAGAGGATTTTGGAATGCAGCCTGCAAAGTCAGGTCAACCTTAATGGAATTTTTCCACACACACCAAAAAGAGTTTTTTGGTGTGTGTGAGTGTGCCATCGACACAAAGTCAGACACCTCTATAGAACACAAAAGGTAAACAGGTACCTTATTTTAACTCATCTAACTCACAACATGGGTTTTTGTCTTTTGTCTGAAATGATTTGATATAATTCAAAATATATAGTAACATTTGTCTTAGCAGTTGCACTGTTTCAGTAAGTCTTGGTGTCAAAGACTAAGTAGTCAAGGTTCATCAATAAAGCCAGCCTTATAGTGAGCACAAACCCCTTTAAAATAAGTTATAGAACAAGTCAAATCAACTCAAGAAAGAAAATCAAAGACTGCTGCTGCTGATGAAAGAGAATTTGAATGTTAGTTGCCTTGATGGATCATATCCAGCAGTACCAGCCTCTGTTAAGACCTGAACAGTGAAAGCGACTCATAAGGGATAAAGAAAACAATGTTTGAACATCCGAAAAAACCCCACCATTGAATAGACATCTGCTCACTTTTCCAAGCTGAGGGGCTGTCTGAGCATAGGTAAAGCCAGGCAGAGCAGAGGAGAGAGCCAGTGCTGTGTCTCGGCTTATGGATGTCTATTTAAGCAGTTGAATGTGGATTGAACTGAAAATGCAGTCATGTTTAAGCGGGTGTGATTAGATCACTGTGTCAAATAGAATTCACTCTGTGGATTTCTCCATCAATAACTCAGTTCGTTTTGATAATTTGATTTTTTTTTCTCCCTTTCTTTTTCTTTTTGCACATCACTTGTTCAACATCGCAGCGATTATCGGTGGAGGCAAACAGATATTGACATTATCGGAGATTACCCTCCACATGCACGCAGTCGCAGGCTCCGTTTTGTCAGTGGTGGCTCGGCTCTCGCCCAGTCCTCTTGCCTGCACTTTGGCACGCTGTGGCCCAGTTTTGCTTTGAAATTCTCCCACGTTGCATTGCCCCCACTGCCAGTTCAAAGTAGCTGCATGCCTCTAATTCTAATGGCTGATACTGGTCTACAGGGTTGGTTACACACACACACACACACACACACACACACACACACACACACACACACACACACACACACACAC
>BJFM01004335.1:13853-25241 GCA_016586285.1 Arothron firmamentum | reverse complement strand
CCCCCCGCCCCCATATAAGGCAATCAATCAATGAAACACCAAAGGAAACACACAGATAACATGTTCATCGGTTCATTTGCCAAAGAAAACCCATTTATTTTTCATTTCAAAAACCAAAACCCTTCTGTAAGTACTCCCATCTTCTGCACCTTCTATCTTTAAACGGGAAACCAGGATTGCATTCAGCTTAAATTCTGTAAAAACCCCCCCGCTGTTTATGTTTGCTAGAAACTAATCGACTCATATAACCACCGGGGCTCATGATATGCATGCATGCTAATTTTAAAGAAAGAACTGAACAGATTTGTGATTGCAGTTGGTTTTGCTAATGCAGCGCCCTAACACCCAATGAACTATGTCTGGCTGATTTCAGCACAAGGCCAGGAAATGGCAGGTGGAAGTGCATCAGAGGCGCCTCCTGAACCCAAACATGGTTATGTGATCGTAATCACGGTGTGCTGCTCTTTCAAATCTTTTCTTTTTTCTTTTGTTGCACTGCTTGAATGAAGCTGCAAGCATATCTTGTAATGGTAGAAGAAGAAGAAGCAAAATCCCACAGTATAGTAAAATTAGAACCATAGATTAAAAGAAAAGGTCTCACCAGCTTTATCCTATTGACACAATTCTTGAATTAAAAGATGACGGATATGTGATTTGATTTGATTTCTTGTTTTTCAGTGGTAACAATCAATAAAAATAAAAAAAATAAAAAATCTAAACCACATCAACTAAGATCCTATCTTAGAGCTAAATACATATTTTACATTTTGCATATCGTCCTTATTGATTCAGTTTTTAATATACTTATCAGATGTCAGGTTCTTTTAATCAAAATCGATCCTTATCATGCACTTTGCATATTACCTTTATTTCAATGTTGTGACTGCAGCTAATAGAGCATTATTGATCTAAATATTGATTCAATCTCTAAAACAAGCTCTGTGGAAATCTACAGATGATTACATTCACAGCTCATGTGCATTTCTGTGGATCTGTGTCTCCATGAACATGTCAACATTTTTAGTGTTCCCATCTTGAACTTCCTGAAATGAAGCTGTGCTCCACACTTATTTATCCAGTGAGTGTATATTAAAACAAACAACCAAAAAAAAAAAAAAACCAACAACAAACTCACCTTTTTTGTGCTGGAATGAGTGAGGCATGATGGGATCTGTAGTGGGAATTAGGTGCCAGCGGAGAACCTTTAATTCAAAGCTGTGAACCCAGTTCAGGAAGCGATGGGGGCCTCTTCGGCAGCTCCAAAAGTCTTTTCAGCAGCGCTGCTCACTCAGATTAGTCAACTTTTCTATCTGCGATCCAGAGCCCGGGAACTAAAACAACAACTGCTACCTGAGTTTTATTTGTCTGGCATGTAGCTGGATGATCCAGAACGTAGAATCTGACTGGTGCTCGAGTCTGCAGGGTGAGTGGCAGTTAAAGCTGCAGGGATGAAGCCATCTTCAGTGCAAAAAGGGTGCCCAGTCAGTGAGTCGCAGGAGCAAAGCAGCTCTGGTGAAGCCTCGTGTCTGTCATTGTTCAGCAGGATGGGAATACTTCCAGAAAGGCGGGCATGGCAGCGAAGTGAGTCAAGTCGACTGAGCACGCTTCATGTTAGCGAAACAGTCCACAGGGCATCTCAGGCTCTCTGAGCTGATAGGCCGCCTGCACTCTACCGTTCATTGATTGTAGCTCTCGGTTGCTCTGCTTTTCCACGAATGCTACAACTACTGGGCAGGCTCAGTTTTGACAAAAAAAAAAAAAAAAAAAGAGGAGAGATTAAACAGCCTGTAAAATAATCCCCGTTTTTCTATTTATAATTCATTTGAACGGAGAGTCCAAAATCCCAGGAAGCCTCAGGAGCAGAAACCACAGACTAGCAGCGCTTTTAATGTGGGGGAACTGGCATGGCTCAGGCCATCTGCCAGATCGGACTTTTTCAAACGCTGCAACGACACATTGTTTTATCAACAGTGCTTTTATACAACAAACATTTCAGTGTCCTAAAACATTAATCTACCTAAGATTATCTCAATCCGTGGAACTAGATATTGCTCTTTATAACTTGTAGTTGGAGGGGGTGCTATTACATCACACCAGCTGTCATTTTGAACTGGCACAGCCAATAGGAAGGTCAGCGACGTGACTGCTGCAGAGAAAATTAGGAAGACATAAACCTGAAAACAGCAAAGCCTTGTTTGGACTCCCGTGCTTATATCCATTAACACATTTTAACTACGTTAATACCTTAAAGTACGTTATTCCAAATGTCGTCATCAGTATTTTGTTCTTGCAAATAGGAGGCTGAGGACACACAGAATACCTAGCATTAATATAAGAGTATCAGCAAGCATGAGTGTCTAATTGTTTTTGACACCTGATGTGAAGTCAGATTAAATAGATACGCATGCTGGCTGTGCAGATAATCTCACCTGACTGGCCCAAAGCTCTTGCACTACTGTGTCAGCATCAGTGTTGCTTGAGAGTGATGTTGTTGTTGAACGCAAATCAGAAAAATACACCAGACTGTCCATTAAGGTACACTGGGCGAGGATAGAAATGCCGTACCTACGCGGGCTTTTTGACAGATCTGCACAGTATGTTCGTCACCAGCATGGGATAATCCATCGGACGAGTGGACTAATATTCAGGCAATCCCGCTTATGCCAAATTAGTCCAACACATTTTCGTCATATTTGAAAATAAAGCAGCCCCAACAATCTGAGCTCTTGGGATAGTGACGACAAATGACCGGTGAGCCGTCAGATCCCCTGATCCTGGGATAAACTTCTCATGAAGAAGCTTAAACCTCTGAGCTCACACACAAATTAAAGCCAACAACAGGTCACATTGCCTCAGAGGAACACTTTGATTGCAACTGTATTCTGTTGCAGTAAGAGCAAGGGGAAGAAATCAATAATAAAAATATAATAATAATAATATAAATATATATAAGTAATATAATAATAATAATAATAATAATAATAAAACCCCGAGCACAACTGAAGACCAATATATGGAACCCCTGCCCCTGCCCCCACCTCCACCCCAGCGCTCACTGGGTTTGTGAGGATCATAAGAGGATGGCTTGTGTGGAGCAGTGTGAGTGACCTTAATCATCAGAGGGATATTTGGGTTTTATTTGGAAACGATGTCATGCTCGCGGTCATCACTGTGTTTGACTGGCAGGCATAAAAAATGAGAGGGGTGCAAGGTCGTTTTACAAAGTGTAATCCATATCATCCCGTTACAGAAGCTGCGCAGCCGCCGGCCCCGGGCCAAACATTTCGATGCTGATAATGATGTCGGATTATGCTGTCATCTGATGTAATTTTGTCCTGCATCAAATTAACAAAAGAGGGATCAGCCAGATTCTTTAAAAGGCACTATTTTTCTGTTGCAACCTTGAAGATGAAACTTGATTGGAAGTATTTTTGCGTTTCCCCCTCCTTTCAGTGCTCAGATGGATTTATTGTGCTTGTTATTTTGCCATTTTCCCAAGGAAAGATGGTTAACCATTCACAACATCCAAATCATAACAGCAGGGTTTAGAAAACAGCGACCATAGAGTACACCGACTCTCAAGCTTTCTAACATCGGTTAAATTTTAGGAATGCACCTCAAATTTAATCAATTAGCAATTATTTAACTGCTTTTGTTCAACTGCTGTATGAAAGTCAGTTATTATCAATAAGCTTATCTCTTTTTTAAAGCTTTTATTGATCTGAAATTACTCCCAACAACTTGTAGTTTTTTTCAGGTTCACTATGTGTATGATAAACTGCTGGCAGTCAGCAGGTAAGTGAAAGGTTTTTTTTATTATTTTGTTTTTCACTTACTTGCTATCATGTCAATCTGTAATAGCTTTTGTTGTGCCAACATGGCCCTCACTGGTGTGACACCTGCCATCAGTTCTAATAATGGTCACAAGTGCCCAATCTAATAGTTAGGATCAGCTGTCATTAATAGAGGGAGAAAATACAACAACAACAACAACAACAACAACAACAACAACAACAACAACAACAACAACAACAACAACAACAACAACAACAACAACAACAACAACAACAACAACAACAAAAGAGAGTCAGGGGAGATGTAGCACAAAAATAATGGGAAAGGAAAATTTTGGTTTGAATTTTCCTTTTGCATTAATGAAGGGGGGTTTTAGTTTAATAATACGCTCTATCAGATGTAAGGATATACACATTAATAAGAGAGTGGCCTTGGTCTATTTATACAGTGCCACATTACCAGCTTGAATCTGTCCTGCTCATGCAGACGTTGCCTCATGTATTAGTCTGCACTTCCAGCCACTCCAACCAATTTCCACGGATCAAAAGTGACTTGCACTGACCAGGAAGAAAATGTTGATTGAGTTAGCACCTTTAAGAAATCTGTGTGGATGGATGGATGGATGGATAGATGGACTGATGGATGGATGCAAGGGGATGATCTTATGTTGTACTTGAGGTTGAAGAAAAGAAGTGCACTGCTTTTTTTTTTTTTTTTTTTAAACATTTCTAGATGCTTTAACTTTGTTTTTTTAGCTGAGTGCTTGCAGAATTCACAGGTGCTAAAGATGTAATGGTACAGATGTCACTAAATTCAACAAAGAACAACCTCAGATCTTGAAAAACTGTTCTGATCAACTCAGCACTCTGACCACCAAAAGAGACTGTGCAGGTAATGGAAAGTCCTTTTGCTTCCTTGGCACATTGTCTCAGAGCTAAAGGTCCTGAAAAGCTACTTTCTGCAACAGCTGAGGAGGTTCAACATCTCAGGGCTGACCATGACGCGTGTCTACACAATTATCACGGACGCTGGGAGTCAGCCAGGGAATGCACACATTCCTTACTCAGTTCTCTAACGTAGCAGCGCTAACCAGCCGTAACACAACTGTGCCTATAAACATCATCTGACCATTTTTCTTTTCCTTTTAACATTGAAAATCTTCTAAAACCTCGACTGTGTTTATTGTAGCAGAACACTTTCTGTAAGAAATCTTTGGTAAATTAGCCAATTTCTCTTTGAAAATGTAGAAAGGTGCATGATCTCACCAGATGTGCAACTGCTACCCACATCAGCACAATAACCCCTCTAACTTCACCATGGCTACAAATCAAATCTGTCATCCATTAAAGGGTTCTAACGTCCATCATGTAGTGGAAAGACGATGGCACTCGTTTAATTCTGCCTAGCGCTGGCTGTCATCACAAACCGAGTGACATGAAGAAGACTGGGGATTATTTTATGTATGAAAAAGAAGAAGAAATGTCATGCTGTGAGGTAAATATAGTATACGTGGTTATAGAGCACTTTCATCATCATCTAACTACCAAGCTGAATTCATGAGATGGATAATCTCATGATCTATAATATAATAACATACATCTATATTACATGTAATATAAATTAGCTGAGTAAAAGACCACCACCATCGCTAAAGACCCACATTTCTGGCAGCTAATGCTAATGTAACCTTAATGGAGCAAAGGCGCATAAACAGATTCAACAACAAGAGGAACATGAACAAGAGCCTGAACTCATCCCTGTGAGTCGTCCAATTGGATTTGCTGAAAGCCTGATCTATTAAGTTGCTTTCTTGGTTGCATAGGGAGAGAGAATTACTGCTTTCCAAACACCAGCCTGTGTTTTAAATCATCAGCTCTGGCCCGGTGACAGTGTGGCTCTTTCCTTTGTGAGATGTGACACGGTCGACTTTTTAATGGCAAGATCAGTCTGGCTTTAAAAAGGGAATCAGATATATGTTACACTCTAAATAAAAGTCATTTGGTGACTACGAGGTCTTTGACATGGATGTGGCGAAAGGCTCGTTATAAAGCTCCATGAGGTTTCTCTCAGAGCTGAAATACAGTAAATTAACTTTACTAACACCTCTGTTGGCCTCTGCAAGAGAAAACAACTAGACAGCTTAGATCTACTGGGCTAACTGAGACCTTGAGAGTAATATTTCGTACTGTCTCATGTGCAAACGTGTACCAGTATGACAATAAAGCTCCTTGAATCCTTGAATCCTCTTCATCTCACAATAAATAAATGTATCTTTATACTTTTTAGTAATTTTTATGTAGTTAAATATGTCATTTAATGTCAACAAAAACTTCCCGTCCTTACAGGAAAACAGCCAACTTTCATTCCAAGTAAGAAAGTTGATCGTGCTCATCGAAACAGAAATTCTCTCTCTCTCTCTCTCTCTCTCTCTCTCTCTCTCTCTCTCTCTCTCTCTCTCTCTCTCTCTCTCTCTCTCACACACACACACACACACACACACACACACACATAGACACGCACTCAGGATACAGTAACTCCACTCTCTGCTTTAAATATGCTTCAAAGGTGCAGCAGCACGAAGCTCTCAAGCATGCATCATTTATGCTAAAACCTTTAGCTGTAGGCAGGGATTGTCTCCGTCTACCATTTTAATACATATTTACATGCTAAAACACAGGAATTAGAATTCATTAGTGTAATCTGAGGTCTGGATCTAGATTGGGAGTTGTTTGATTAGTAGCTCTGGGACATTGTTGTTGTAGTGAGTCTGCCTGTCTCCTACTTTTGTTTTTCATTATTTGGCATGACTCTCTGTAATATGGCTGTGCTTGAAGACTAATCTTTGCTATCTTTGCTTTAATTAACAGAGCGTACAGAGATCCCAGACACATTTGTTGTTTTTGTTTTTCTGCCGAGTTCTCTTCTTTTTCTTCCTCTTCTGCTCCTTCTTTTGAAGTTAAGCACCAGGACTTACCTATTGTGACAATAATTAGTGTAAGAAACCAAATGAAACCACAAATGAACAAAACCATCCTTCAGCACGTCTGGTTTCACCCGCATGATGTCAAGAGTATTTCTGATTCGGGGCCTCGTGTTTGGGGACGGCTACCGTCTGCTGCTTTCATTCTGTGTGTCGGTGCAAACGTGCACTCAGTGTTCAAAAACAGTGCACCTGTTTTATTTTTATGCACTGCTTGAGGTTTTAGAGGAAGTGGTGAAGAAGAAGACTCTCTTACAACCAACAAATAAAACAGGATATCCGACGCTGGAGGTGAAAAGCTGAAATGTGACAAAAGCGTTGTTTTCTCAGCCTCCCGGCCTTACACCGCCCGCCCGGATCTCAAAGCCAGTTAAGTGTCCCATGACACATTTAAATGGAATATATCACCAATTTCAGCCATCCATTGTGGTGGACCCTGACAGCTCTGTGAGGATCAAACTGAGAGTCATCATATCAATGACATGCCTAGCTGTGCTCCATGATTCCCTGAACATCAAAGAGCCCTTGATTTCCTCTAACCCAGCATGCTAATTGGTGCTTGATTGATAACTTGAGTTCACAGGCGACGGCGTGTGTCATCTAAACTGTTCCAGGGTGTCTTTTTGAAATCAGTGGAGGAAGAATCACTGGCGGGGCCACTAAAAAAAAAAAAAAAAAAGCCAGTATACACACTCGCAAATAAGCTGTCACACATTACAAATGAGATTACCTTTTTTCAGCATGCCCTGGAACTAAAGGGAGCAGAGGTAAGATGCTAAAACTGTTCAAATGTTTTTTTTCCCCTGTTTTTAATCAGCACGCTTGATCTGCAAACGCTGTTTGTGCTTCCTTCGTGCGCAATACAAAAAAAAAAAAAAAAAAGCATATTAACAGCTTGAAGCAAAATGCAATCGGTTGCAGCGAAATAAGATTCATCATTTAAAAGATATGATGCTAAGCGTGAATCACTCAATATATTTGGTTACTCAAAATAATTGCACGTAAATACTTTGATAAACAAAACTGAAAGAAACACATGACTAATTATATCACCTTGTCATTCATATTCATTCACAAAAGATATGAAAACAACAACTGTAGCGTTGCAGAATGTCATCGCCATGGTTCCCAATTGTTGTTGTGTTTGAGTGCAACAGCGAGCACATCTGCATGTTTATTTGCTTTACAGCAAAGGTCACAGAGGTCAGGTAGAGCCTGCGAGTTGAACGCATCGGTGGGTCGTCTCCGAGATCCAAAAGTATTTCGAACAAAAATGGGAAATGTCATTAAACGAATCACAATCATAAAATATTGTGGTTTTCAGTGTTTTACAAGCATGTTAGCTGATTTTCCTATGAGACAAGCTGTGCAGGAAAGGTGAGGGATTTACTCAAAATGTACTGCTGCTTAGTAACAACAATCATATATATAATCTTTTCAATGCATGATTTACACTTACACAATTAGAACCGTAATCAGGAAAACCCTAAAAACTGATTCTGGAAATTGAAAAAAAAAAAAAAAAAAAAAAAAAAGAAGGAAACAAGCTATTATAATCAAAAAGAGAGTTTTAATCTTTACATGTTAATTCAGGACACTTGTAAATGCTTCAATATTTGCTACTAATGGAAAATTCAAACTGCTTTTTCTTGGCAGATAGTGCGTGACTGTACAGGAGTGCAACGCCACGTGTCAAACACAGCACGTAAAATTCTAATCTGCTCAAATGACGGCCTGTCAAATTTCACACCTCATCGCATGGGTGGTCTGCGTCAGAAATGAAACACTTGCTGAGTTTTGGAGTCGGCGGAGAGGAATTGTCTTCTTTGAGAGCCGTCTCTTCTTGGACGTAGCTGCGCGCAGCACTCGAGCGTGTAGCAACAAGTGGGAATGGTAAGAGCTCTCCCAACGCCACCCAAACATTCCTGCTTGTCTGCGCGCGAGCGTGGACCATTTTTCGGTGAAAACATTTCTATAATGGCACTGGAACATCCATCCATCCATCCAGCCATCCAGTACTGGTTAAATTCCCTTCTTTCCTTCATACTTTTAATCTTAAATTGCTGTAATTGTTTGTCCATTCTGGCTCTTTCAGCAATTCTTGCATCTCTTACTAATTATTTAGTCAGAAGCATGAAAAAGAGTCAGAAGCATTAAAAAATAAGAAAAAAAATGCGCTTGAAAGTGCCAAGGAAAGCATTATAGATTGTGCCTTACTTGTTACTGTCCGCACAGGCTAATTGTTTCTGAGTTTTCAGTCTTGAACTGGGAAGTTGGGCTGGGATCCAGCGACTATTTTGTGCTTTTAAAGAATATCACCTGACGATGAAGAGACAAACACACCACCCTGACACTGCCCTCCAGACAGATCCGTCTCCACAAAATAGCTTTGTTTAGGAAATTTGATTACAATCACTTATTTGTTACAATTTCACCAAGAATTCTCCCATAATCTATCTATCTTTGTTGCTGTGCAGGGAGCTGATATGCCTGTGAAGCTCTGAAGGTTCAAGCCATAGCTTGTGCTGACAGATTTATGTGGTTTAAAAAGTTGGGAGGGGGAAGGGGGGGAAAAAATGGGATCAGCATTCCTAATATGATGTAATTATGCGTTTTGCAGCCAACAGGAGTGCGCTGGAGGTGTTCTCCAGGCGGGGATGGTTCTCCTCGGTGACACCGCTGGCCTGCTGCCTTACATGGGCAAACATCTCCGCTGACTGAGACGGCTGGAATTTCGCGGCGTGACGTCACCGCCCACAACTTCTCCCCGAATTTGGATCAAGAAGTTTCACTTTTTTTTGGTGGGATTTGAAACTTCTGTGATATTTCCTCGAAAGCGAGGTAAGCCACGACACCTCACCTTCTGCTAACTCGGCTCGGGCGTGCGCGGCTGCTTGCGTTAAAGCTAAACACCGGAGAGAGAGAGAGAGAGAGGGAGAGAGAGAGAGAGAGGGGAAAAAGCCATGTTTGCGTGTCGATCGGCCTCAGTTTTATTTCGTTCTCTTCGGATACTGTGAGAATTTTGCGGGAACTCGGTCGGAATTCACAGAGGGCGTGGACTCGACCGGCACCGGTGCTACGCGAGGATATTAATAAAACTAAGTTGTCTGTAGCTGCAGGGTGTTGTTCAGCCGTGCATTTGGATTCTAAAGACGCTCCGCACCACCGAGGTTTGCATAAAGCGATACTGGGCGTCTCTGGTGCGACTCTTTTCAGCTAAGGAGTCGACTGCTGAGCAATGCGGAAGCCAGCCTGTCAGCAGAGCCTCCAAACGCGGACAAACATGTCGGCGACTTTCACCGAAGTGCCACAAAACATCAGTTTACGGTGTCCCGTTACGAGTTTATCTGGAAGCAAAGCCGCACCAAAGTGCCTGTTTGTGTTAGCTTAACTTAGTTTTGGCTAATGCCGACGTCCGAACAAAAGCTCATGTTTACGTGTCTTCGACAAAGTCGTTAAATAGCTTTACAGAGCATGTACAGTTTCGTCATTCTGACAACTGTTTAATAGCAACTAGTTTCCACCCCGGTTCCTATAAATCAAATAAAAGAGAGCATTCATCGACCCTTGAGGGTTGTATGATGCGATAAAGGAAGATAAGGCTGCAAAATATGCAGGCCTGTGACGTAAGTGCAGAACCAATACAGGAAATCAGCGTTGTTCTCTGTCATGAAACAGACCAGATCTAAAGTTTGACTAATTATTTATCTCAGCGTTAATCAGGGCATGGGAAAAAAAGAAGCTTTTGAAATTCTGTCGATTAAGCTCAGACGTTCGAATATCGTTCCAATAATAGAAAAAAAAACAAAAACTCATGTCCCACCAGAAATGGTTTATATATGTCTTTTTTTTCGTTTTTGCATGAGTTGCATGATGCTTTTTTTTTTTTTAATGCTGATTCATTTGGTCATTTGGTTCAGATGCATTTAAAAGGGCTTGCAGCAAAAGATGGCAAAAAAAAAAAAAAAAATGTATGCAGTTCAAAGGACTTTGTATGGAGAGGTACAGCTTCAGTAACCTTTCCACATGAGGCTTTGTGACACATTTCTATGGAAAAACATGACTTGACTTGATATGCTGCTGCAGGATTTGACAAAAATGTGTGTGTCTTATGCATGAACACCAATTCAAGCGGGCGTCAAATACGACCTTGACAACTATTCAGCAGGACACAGAAAATTGTGAGCAGGTAGCTAGTAGCTCAGAGGATGCTGTTCTAACATAATATGGGCCTAGCTTGATTTTAAAAAACAAAAACAAAGCACACTTTCTTAAAAGAATCAAATCAAAGTTTTGCTCGGAGATTACATTTCAAATCAATAACACTGAGCTCCCCCCAGACAGCTGTCATCAAACCGAATCCATCTGCACTGCTCAGACGCATTTTGACTCTGGCAACATTAAACAAAACTGTTATGAAATCACTGGTTAAAAACAGCTCGTTTGACAGCGTTGATGAAGCATCTCAGCTGCCTTTGAGTCTGGGCCCCCCTGGTATGTTTAGTGAAGTTATTCTACTGTTTGTGTTACTTGGCACGCTTTAATGATCGTGTCCTTTTTTTTGGGGGGGGGGGACGAAAAGTAAAAGTCACCAACTCGGTGGGGGGGGGGGG